>VXCM01005878.1:0-22500 GCA_014773175.1 Lucifuga dentata
GCAGGCCTTGTTGAAGTCTCCAGCAATTATGTGCACCCCGTCAGGATGAGCCTTCTGTTGTCTGGTTACCTGTGTAGGTGGGTGAGGGCTAGGCTAACATTAGCGTCAGGAGGGATGTAAACGAGCTAGCAGGCCCGCTCGGCAGCCTTGCTTTTGTTTCCTCTTCCTCCTCCGCCTGTGCCGCCTGGCAGAGCTGACAACAATCCACAGAGCCCCTGGTGGTCTGGAGATGTCCGCTGAAGAATTATCTGAAGAAACACTGCTTTTGTCTTGTAGATTTTTTCCTGGTTTGGGTTGGATAATGGACCTGTACAAACGTTTTCCAAAGGGTGAGAGGTTTCCAGCCTTTAAGTCCAAATTACTGTCTTTGTTGTAGTTCTCAAATCCCTGATATGTTGAAATTCTCCTTGTTTCGCTCCTTGTTTAACAGTTTAAATATAAAGTTGGATGAATCTCCACATTAAAGGACCATACTGTCCATTTTGCATGTTTAAGCCTAATATATTCAATTTTCATACATGTTATGTTACTGACAGTCATTTCCCAAAGGATAAAACCGTATTTCAGTTTTCCTGATATTTTTCAAAATCTCTTAATCTTTCAAAATCAAATATTCAAGTGATACACCCACCTTAAAAATCCATGTTTCTCCTGCTAATAGCTACGTAGCCTTATGAAGTCATGGTTGCTTAAACTTTTCAATAATGCAGCTCTTCTTTTGGAACTATATTCTCTGGTGGAGACATACATTCACTCCACGCTTTTGATTGTGCTTAAACACTAAAATTACGTAACTTCTAAAAAGAACTCCTGAATACACATCTTGTCGACGATGATTGATTGATTACCTACCCAAGAACATTTCAAGTATCAACAAGTTGATTTTAATAGTGTACCAGAGTGAACTGAAACCAATGGCGGTCTGGAANTTTCAAGTATCAACAAGTTGATTTTAATAGTGTACCAGAGTGAACTGAAACCAATGGCGGTCTGGAAGGTAGGAAAAACATTTTTTAACTCACAGTTCCAGTAGTATGCTTTGGAAAATGATTGTCAGTCAAGTTACGTGTATGAAAATTGAATATATTAGGCTCAAACATACAAAATGGCCAGTATGGTTCTTTAACCACAATGTTTTAAATTGTTTTTAGTTGGAGAAAAGACTTAAAATTGAGCAAGCAAAGGTTTTGTATATATATAAGATATAAGATGGCAAAGAATGTAAGGATGTAGATAGAAGGAAGAGAGGGAGGGAGGAATGAGAGGTTAAGCAAAAAGAAGGAAAAAGAATAAAGGGAGGGAAAATAGAAGAACTAATTAAATACAGTTAAGAAACTTTGTCATACAGTGTGGTATCAGGCAAAATTTTAACATTATGTACTATAAAATGCAAATTCAATCACATAAACATGAACCGTGAAGTGATATCTGTTCTGTGCAGAGGAGGAGTAGCAGAAGGTAGAAAAGTAGATGATGGAAGGCAAGGCAGGACATGTTTATTTGTATAGCATCATTTAGAGACAGAGACAATTCAAAAACATAAGAGACTTTACAAAAACATAAAAATACATAAACTTAAGAGAAAGAAAAAAAAAGAAAGAACAAGAGAGCAAAGAAGAAACAAAATGTTTAAGGGAGTGAGAAAGGTTTAAAAGGAATAATGGGGAAAAAAGGTAAAACAAGAGACAGATGGTTGGACAAAGAATGAAAACAGAAGATGGGAAACTAGGAAGAGCAGGGATATAGGAGATACAGCGAAAAGAGTGAGAAGAAGAATGTGAAAGAGTGAAAATGAAGAAAACAAATTGATGAAGGGTAGGAATGATGAAGGAGCACAACGGAAAAGAGGGAGTAATACTCTGAGCTCGATAAAAGGTTCTGAAGTAGCTGTATTTATGGTTCTGTGTGTTTGAGGCTGTAACTGGTGCTCTTGGGAAATGCTCACACACACATATATATATACACACACACACACACACACACACACACACACACCTAATTTGACCATGCTGGAAGCAAGGCGACTCTCTGTGGAAAAGTGTGTTGTATTGTTTATTACCTATATGGAGAAGATTTATCACAGCTACACAGTGCGCACACACACTTACAAACGCACACACACACACACCTAGCAAGTGTCATATGTGAGTATGGATCCAATAAATTTACTTCCCCGCTGAAAAGTGTTTTGGCTTCAATTACAGAAGCAGAAGTGGAAGTGTGTGTAGGTGTAAGTTTCTGTTTGTATTCCCTCATTTTTCGGAGGTTATAATTTTGTGTTTTTGTATGCAGGGGGATTGTGGTGATACAACTTGTGTATATGTGCGAGTAGGTGTAATTCTCTTTGTGTGTAGGTGTAATTTATTCTCATGGCTTTCTTCATATTTATGTGCCATCTGTTGAGCAGCTAAACAGGGTGCAGAATGGATACCGATCACACTTTATCACTCTCCAAACTCATTAACGTGGGAGAAAGCATCATATGCGCACGTACAACTAACTTTTTCCCTCAAGAATGACCTTACAAGGAAGGAAAGAGTCAAGGTAAACAGAATTAAAGGAATTAATGAGGAAAAAGGTATAACTGCAAACAGACAATAAAAGGAAGGGAATTAAGAAAGAGTGTTTCATTTACATGTATTTCTGTGGTTGTTGGCATGTTTATGTGCCTTTGTCATTGTGTGTTTGTATGTCTGTGGTGTGTGAAGCCATTACAATAATCCATGTTTGTATGTGTTAGCATGTTCTGCCTTATTTGCCTAACATTTCCCTGGTCTGTCATTGTTGCTGGCAGTGCCATGGAGGCTACCTAATTAGCTTAGGCTTTGTGCGATCTCACACACACACACACACACATACAGAGTTTAGTGTAATGAGTTTAAGTCCATCGTGAATACAGTTGGAGACAGTATAATAGGCAGAGAGAATAAAAAGCATTTGTTTAATTGACTTAGATTGGCTGCATGTGTGTGGGCTCATGATGGAGAGAGTGAATGGAGAAGAGGAGTAGATGAGAGAGAAAAAGAGTAGATAGAGAAAGGAAGCTAGGACAGAAGTGGAAAGGACAGGAAGAGGGGAAAGAAGAAGGGAGATGAAGAGAGGCATAATCGATAAAGATGGAAGGAATTGGAAGAGATGGGGAAAGACATCTGAACAAGAGAAAAGGGGTAAACCAATGTAAAAAATGAAGAGTGAGTAAAAAATAAGAGTAAATGAGGAGGAAAAAGACAGAAATAAACAGAATTTAAGGCAGAAAAAAGAAGGAATAACATGGGTAATCAAGAAGAGTGGTAAGGAGGTGAGACGTAAAATTTGAATAATTTTGAATACAAATCTAAATGTCATCATTCTGCAAAGTGGTTTGGACAGTAATATGTTATGGAGAGATTGGTGTGTATTTTGTTATGTGTGTGTTTGTGTTTATGTGTGAGTTGGGGGGGTTGGGTCGTCTTAATGAACAGCTTTGGGCTCCTGCTGTGACAGCCACTATCTGTCTCTCTAGTCTCCTTTATCCTCCTTCGCTCTTTTTCTGCTCTCTCTCCTCTGTCGCTGCAGCATTTAAAGTAATTAATGTTCATTGGCGGTGCAGCAGGAACAAAGAGGGATAGAGACTGATGGTATACAAACCTCAAGTGTGTGTATCTGTGAGTGTGCACCTTGTTTAATATTCTGAATATCCTCCTGCGGGCTGTTCACAAAGTGATATTACTGGTCAAGGTGTATCTCATTAATGCCTCTGTGAGACTGACACAAGCCTCATTTACACCTTGTATTAAAATCTGAACTATATTCAGATATGTTATCCACATAATGACAGATGCATGTTAATGGAAGGTGTAAATGAACACAGAACACATTGTGATCCAGAATGCAACCCGATCGGCACATCATATATCATACCTCTACAACTAACAGCCCCCAGGCCAGTCCAGCCCCTAACTATATTTTATCCGGCCTTTTGATTGATTTTGAACATTAAATTCGATATATTGAAAAAAAAAAAAAAAAAANAAAAAAAAAAAAAAAAAAAGCGAAAAAGTCTTTGTCCAAAAACGTGCCCCGTTGTATTTACTCCTCTTTATGCCACCCCAGATGACGCCAGATTCTGCGTCAACTGCTCACTGCTACTCTGCTAGCTTTTCAGCATGTTTTTAAAAAGCTGCACAATGTCTCTCTCTGCTTTAAAGAAGAGAAAAGTTGACATTGAAAATAGACACTTCAATGATGAGTGGACTGAGAAATATCTGTTTGTAAATGCTGGAACAAAGCCAGTATGTTTGCTCTGTAACGAGTTGCTTGCCATGATTGAAGAATACAATTGGAGAAGGCGCTTTAAGATCAGGCACCTGAACTTTGAAAATAATTTTCCAGCAGGCTCGGATGCTTGCTGACATAAAGTGCAGGACCTAACAGCAGAGACGAGCTATCATGGTCCGGTCCTTTCAGAGCCAGCAAGGCTGCAGCAGCTTCCCTCCGTGCTGCATGGATTCTTGCAAAAAAGAAAAAGCCGTTCACTGATGCTGAGACTGTGACAGACTGCATGATAGCTGCTTTAGAGGATGTTCTGACAGATGATAAAGTAAAGAAGGATGTATTTTCAGCTCATTGTTATGCACTTTTTTTAGTATGTTTCAAAAGTGATTTTTTTACATTTTGATATGTGAATTGATATGATACTTTGATACGCAGTATTTAGTGTTGTTTTCCATGTTCACATAAGTACTCAGATCAGATCATTTCTCTGAAAAATGTTTGGCCCTTGTCAGGGTCGGACTGGCATCAGGAGAGGAATGTTATATTTGCACTGCACAATATAATATTAATTAAAACGGGTGCAGTGCCTGTTGACAGCATGCCTGTTTGGACCGGGCCGGACTTTATGTGTGTGCCGCATCCTGCCATTAGTGCCCGTGGAGCGGAGCATATGCTGTCTGGAGCGTATCCTGGCGCGTGGAGTACTTTTTACCAGCACAGCTCAATCTGAGAACCATTCATCCAAACAACTTCACACGCGACACTGCACATGCTTGGGTCCTGAGCAATAAACCTGCCGAATTTGTACTTCTTACTGTGCCAGGTTCTAGAGATATTGGTGCCACAGACAGANGACTTTATGTGTGTGCCGCATCCTGCCATTAGTGCCCGTGGAGCGGAGCATATGCTGGCGTGTCTGGAGCATATCCTGGCGCGTGGAGTACTTTTTACCGGCACAGTTCAATCTGAGAACCATTCATCCAAACAACTTCACACGCGACACTGCGCATGCTTGGGTCCTGAGCAATAAACCTGCCGAATTTGTACTTCTTACAGTGCCAGGTTCTAGAGATATTGGTGCCACAGACAGACAGAGAAATTGTCATTATAGATTAACTTAAATGAAGCAAACCTAATTTTTTTTTCTTTCATAATTTTCTTGGCACGGAGAAACAGCAGACTTATTCGCCCCACCTCTGGCATCATTGGCATTTTCATCTGGCTATTCCTGTTCTATTAAGGTCAGTCTCTGCTGCAGAGAAAGCGAAACTGAATGTCCGACTGCTCCACTGTCTGCGTCACAATCAGACCCTGGCTTGACTGACCTTAATAAATGGACCTTTGTCTTATTGAAAATTTACTTTGTGGACCTTTAAGATTTGCATTTGAGTACCCCTGGCCTATGCAATGTATGATGGTAATTAGGGCTTGCCTCGTGTCCATTGATTGTATGCAACTTTAACTTACATTCTTTGACAATTTGAGTCAACTATATACGGTATAATAATTCACAATAGACATTTGGACAGCACTAGAAAATGGCATCTGAGCTGAATAATGGACTAAGTAGTGAATGTGGCATCATTCTATAGTTTAGGAAGTGAGCAGCAGGGACGGTGTAATCATGTACCAGTAGCATTTTCCCCTATTGTGATTGGCTGTTCCCCTGCCATATTAACCCTAGGGATTATCAGTTATTACCCTCATGCTCCTTTATCAGTCCTCACACAGGGCAAATAGAAGCTGGCTGCCTGATAAAGTGTGTTGTATGTCTTTACAGGGAATGCTGTGCAGAAAACATTTTTTTCCCACATTTATTTATGCACATGTTGCATCACTGGGGAAGAGGCCTTTTAGTGGTTATCGTAGTGAATTCATTCACAAGGAAGAGAGACAGAAAAGATGAGAAAGATGGAGGTGGTGCAGCAAACCCAGGTTGAATTCAAACAATATTTTACATTAGCATGGTACAAACATGGCTAAGTAAGCCAACAGCCAACACTTTTTAGCAGCGTTGTCCCTGTTCCTGTGAGTCTTTGTCCACCACAGATCTATAATATGCTGACAAATGTTCTCTCTGTTCTTTTCTATGCAAACAGCATGGGACATTGGTGGCCATGTAGAGTGCAGCACTCTTTTATTTTTTTTTCTCTTTTCCATTTGAAAATGATGCCTTTGATGCTTAGTATTTGATGCTTTGACTTTGATTCTGATTACACTGGCTGGAAGTCTGCTTTTTGGTGCCTCTTTTTGTTATGTAACTCCAGGCAGTTATTTTATTTTAAGATTAGCTTTTCTGTAGAATGCGTCCCTAATGTGTAACACAGTAACAAGCACTGGTGGACAAGGATTCATAAAAAGCCTCATCGACCCATCACATCCCAGAAGAACAGATATAGTCAAGAGGTGGACACAGACACGAGTAAAATATAATACAATACCATATACCATATAATAATAATGGGTCGTTGCATTGGATTGCATTATATTTTACGGGTCCATGCATTTTGTTCTCCTAAAGTGGTTCCCAATCCTGCTCATGGGGACCCACAGCGTTGTTTCTCCCCTCTGATCTACCCACATCTGATTGAATCCTCAGATCATTATGATGCATCTGAGCAGTGAAATCAGGTGTGTAGAGTCCAGACATGGGAGGCACCAGCTCTTGATGAAGTGAAACCACCTGATTGAGCAGATCAGACGTGGGTTGAGTAGGGAAACATGGAATATCCAGTGCAGTGGGAACAACTGATCTAAGACAACACCAACACAAACATTGTCTCACAAATTACTGTAGAACTGAGTAAACAACTCTTTGATGCAATTTCCGTAGAACAGTAACTTTGTTAGCTTCCGAACAGGCATAGAGTGTTTTACACATTCTGTGGGTGTGTCTTTGTATTAGCCCTGTGATAGACTATTGACCTATCCTCATGCACACGTCACACACATGCAGAATGCATTAAGATCAGAATGCAACCTGATCTGCGAGACCAAATATGAATGTGACTTTACATAAATGGGTACCTGCTCCTGCTACCTGCAATGCAGGCAGTGACAGCCCATACAAAAAAGTTATTCCCTATTCCTAAAAATGGTCAAAGCTTGTTGATGGAGCAAAGAGGAAAGGCTTTGTCACAACCCACCCACTGAAATCTAACCACAGTGCATGCAGGCATAATCCAGATAACGAGAACACTTTTTAATGGCAGGTGTAAATGCAAGTCACATCATTGGATAATGATGTGATAATGATAATTATCCAGATAGTGAATCTGGATACAGAAATTGTATTTAATGCAAGATGTAAAAGGGGCTGGTGGAATGACCTTAAGCAAAAATTAACCTTCAACCAAATGTATAATGTATTGTGAAATGGAGGAAAAGAGGGATTTTACCCATTTTTCTTCACAGAAGAATTTGACTTCACTGCTATTTCAGGGATACTTTGCATTATTGGCTTGTTTCGGGTCATGCCACAATATACCAATTGTGTTAAGATCAACTCTGCCCAAATACACATTTTCATCCATTTAAGCAGTTTTACCAAGCAGTATATTAACTTCAGTTAAGGGTTTAGTTTCGCACCATGGACCTTGTAGAAGTTATTGATAAATGCTCAGTAATTCCAAGCTGTCCCAGTAAAAAATCAAAAATCACAATGCTTCTTCCAGTATGTTTTACTGAATGCAATTTATGCCAAAACGTTCAATCATTTTGTCAGAAATGCCAGAGAAAACTGGTTCACATAGAACATGAGTCAGAAAGCAATGGGGGGTTTTTTGCAAGAAGAGCAGTGGCATGCTTCCACTCTGGTGTTGATCCTCTTATGGATTCTTGAACAGACATAAAGTGCAGCAGATGACCTCAAGTCCTCAGCTGTTTGAGGTTTTTCACCTCTTTGAATGTTTTCAGCACCCTTCTTTCTGCAGCGATCCCTGCAGGACACTCGGTCCTACAGGGAGAAGAGACGGTGCTGAATTTCTTTTGTTAAATCATGTTTCACTTCTTGAGATGAAGTGGCTGTCTGTATTGTACTGGCTGGTTTTTGATGGGAGCTGCAATATATTCAATATATTTGTCATGCGGCTGTGCTCATCTGGTGATTTCCAGCATTCGCATCCCAGTAGGATGTCAGTCGGTGGGGGGCAGTGGCTGTCCCCTCATGCTGTGGACTTAACACAGCATGGCAAGTATACTGTATTAAATATTAATACAGGATGAAATAACAAATCATATCATACATCCATGACAATATCCAGGGGAAATCACTGTATTCTGATACTGTATTGATCACTCTAGGGAAATTTGTCTTTTTTCTTTTTGTTCCAAAAGTGAAGATGGAACAGAATCAGCTCCACGCTTTGTCAGAAGAGTTGAAATGAGTTATCCTCATGACTCTTACCGTTTTAGACTGCACAGCCTTGACTGTCAGGTAAACTCAGTGGCCTAAAGGTATCCTGTGGATCCGCCCACCCATTCTCTCTGCCAGTCTGTCCCTGCTGGTCATTATCAGTTTATGTAAATCTGCAGTGGAGGCTGTTGTTTTAAACAAAGAAATTCAAGCCTGTAAAATATCCAACTGAAGATTGCTTAACAACCACCTTTTTATTTCCGTCCTGAATATAAATGAGTTTCCTCAGTGTTCATTCCCCCTCACGCTCTCGTTTATCTTTCCTCTCATCTGCCTCTCTCTGCCTCTCTATATACTAATTTTTAGCCACAGCCAGTAAACATTTCATTCAAGGCCAGTAAGACACCACACAATGACTTTCAAGTCCTCAGTGTTCAGTGGACGTGGTGGTGACATTTGTACCATCTTTTAAAGGGCAAACGTGCATACAAAACTTTGAAAGCCCAAATGTGGACAATTATCTGCAGCTCATTATGAGGGAATTATTTATGGAGTCAGAGACAGGCATGTTTATGGAAGTTGAAATGTTCTCCTGCAGTGTTTGTGGACATGCCAGTTCAGAAAGTTGAATTTACTTGATGTGGTTTTTGCTCTCTGTTTTATTAGTATTCATGCTGTGCTTCCTCTAGTTTAACGTCAACAGCTCATCAGCAACACAGTTCACACACAACACACACACATACACACACACACACTCAGAAATGCTTTCAGAGACGCTCACGTACACCTGCCTTCTGTTGTAATCTCTCCATTATCTCATTTCCCTGCTGTTCACAGAAATGAAAACAAATTTATATTTACTGTTATAAAGTAAACCATCATTAACTTTTTATCCACAAAATGAATAACATTTACATTTATGACAGTGTTTTGTTTTGTTTTTCTTACTTTTTCTTTGGAAAAAGAGATTCCAATTTAAAGTTAAAATAAAATTTAAAAAAGATAAACAATTTGGCAATTTAAGTAGATATTCATTTTTAAATACTGAAACAAAATGTCAGCTGTTGATGAAGCTGAAAGATAAAATGATATATAATTGGTCAGATGACAAAAGACAACAGGAGGACAAAAATACACACACACACACATACATACACAGCTTCAGTGTGAAATATAGAATCTGCAGACGTTTGCTTTTTTCAGGAATGTCAAATAGTTTGTCATCCTGACTGCACACAATCTCTTCTCTTCTCTTCTCTTCTCTTCTCTTCTCTTCTCTTCTCTTCTCTTCTCTTCTCTTCTCTTCTCAGCCTGATTTTATAGTATTGTATACAGCATGTACATGTGTCATATGATGTACAGTATCCTAAACAACATTCTAGTTACTTAGAATAGAGCTGTTATCTTGAATACATAAAGACTATTTTTCATCATGATATTTGCTCTTTAAAATGTCTTAGATGAAGCATAAAATGTAATGATTTGTTTTCATGAAATCATTCAGCAGTTGATAAAGGGGCAAGTGAGCAAGGTAACCAACATGAACTTAATTTAACTTTAAGTTTTTTTTTTTTTTTTAAAANTTTTTTTTTTTTTTTTTAAAGAACTTAGAATTAGAAAAGGTGAGCCTATCCTTACATTGCAGGTAATGTCACGTTACTTTCATTAAAAATCATTGGGGGCAAAATTAGCTGATAAATATAAAGCACTGAGGAATCATAAAGCATCACAGGTTCCTCTCGTATGTTAAAAAATAGTGTTTTTTTCCACAAAAATGCCATGTTGTTTCTTATTCCCAAATTATTCCCTGGAATTTAGGATTTTTCAACCTGCAACAACTATGAGAAGATTATCTGAAAATGCATTTATGTAAGGTTGTTTTGTATAACTGTATTATAGTGAGCATTGTGTGTGTGTGCATGCATGTGTGCATGCACACACACACACTTCTGCAGTAGTTGAACTTAACAGATGAAGGTTGGACACACTCACACACAACTCTCTCCTTGGTTCGTCTCCCATTGGCCAGTGGCGACTGTTACCATGGAGAGGAACAGTGATTACTAACATCACACTTTTTATTTGAAGCAGTGATTAAGTCCTTTTCTCTTTTTTGTTCTCTCACTCATTTTGTCTTTCCACTTGTTCACTCTCTCTCTTCCTCGATAATGTCACTGGAAAAAGAATAGATTTGCCTTGAAATTCATGTGCCTTATGTCTGAGTGCATGCATGTCTCCATGTGTGTGTGTGTGTATGTGTGTGTGTGTGTGTGTTAACATGGATGTGCCTCTGTATTATGAATGTGTATGAATATATGTGCATACAGGTGACTTTGCTTTGGCTCAGCAGAGGTGTGTGTGTGTGTGTGTATGACACTTTGATTAACTGTATTGTAGAGTGTAATGGAGAAGCTAGTCAGCGCTGCAGAGGTCATGAGAAACTAAGAGTCGTGCTACACCAGCGACTTTTTAAAGTATAGAAACAGCCAATTCTGCAGACGGTTATTACCAACAGTTTGCTGTCAGCAGCACAGAAGCACAGGTTTCAGACCGGTCTGCATGCGTGAGTGTGTGTGTGTGTGTGCACGCCTAATTCAGAACTGGTACTTGTGTGTTCATGTGTAAGACTTGGTATCTCTGTGTCAGTCAGTGCATTGTTATTAGTGGGAGTGAGGTGTGTGTGTGTGTGTGTGTGTGTGTGTGTGTGAGTGAGAGAGAGAGAGAGAGAGAGAGAGAGATAGCGTCTTTGTATTGATCTGGTCTGCAGGTTTACTCCTGTCAGCACTTCTTTCTGCCCCAAAGTGGGCAGGAAAAGAAAGGAAGAGATGAAGGATGGAGGATGAGTCCGATGGGCGTGGTTAGGCTTTGAACATATTTTTTCAGGTTTGGGGCACCATTTAATTCAGCCATAACTGGCAAATAGAATTATTTGCACACAAACTCTGGTGCAGCTGTCATCTAAAAGAAGCAATTGTTCAATTGTTGACTTTTTCCTTCTTTACATTTATTAATCTGACCTCAAAAAACAGCGGTAATCCCTGTATTTCACTCTTCTGTTAGCGAGAAACGGGGCCTGAGGCTTAATGAGCCCCACCCTAGAAACACCCCCCAGGTGGAAATGAAGAGAGAGGAAGAGGGTGGGAGGAGATAATGACAAGGGGAAGGACAAACACACACACACACACACACACTGGTCCCAGTGGGCTTGTATATCTAACATAGTGTAATTACAATGGGAAGCTCCTTTAATTGACTCCTACTGCTAACCCCCCCTGACTCTGCAGTGTGTCTGAGAGAAAGACAGAAAACCCCGTATGAAATGCTTCAATAAACAGCTTCAGCGTCAGACTAAAGCGGACATTTCTCTCAGATTAATGCAGATCTGTTTTCTTTTAAGTAATTACTTTGTGTTTAAATTACCTTTTGGCTTTATTTTAAGTAAATGTAATATAATCTTACACTGTGTATATACAGTATGCAACATGAGAAAGTATACCATATTGTGGGTTATGCTTTTTTTTATTTTTATGTAGTTTTCAGAATATAATAGAGACCCACATTATCCTGTATTCTATTGTTTCAGTGCACAAATGTTTGTGGGAAGATAATAGCTTGAGATTCACTTTAGCATGACTTTTACTGGTGTTACACTGATACCTGAGTAGTTTGTGCATCATGCATGACATGTACAGCTACTCCAAAGTATAAACTTTCTAGTTTGGTCTTATTTTTCTTTCTTATTTTTCAAAATGTGTTGTTTTCAGGGCTATTCAGTCTTTACCACTGACTAATCAACAAATTACTCACACACACTCTGCCAGCTCATCATGCCTTTCTGTGACTAAGTTACATTTTGTGCAATATTTTGTTTATTTGATGATTTATAGTGAAAACACAGTGAAGAACACGTGGAAAGATGACAATAAAAAAAAATCTCACTTCGATATCTATTATATACTATAGTATATTCATCTGCCAGCAGAATATACATGATTTCTTTTGCATACACATGCACAAACACACACACACACACACACACGGTTTTTCCATCAACTTACAACAGAAATGTGGCTAAAAGCAGAGACAATGGACCATGTCTAAAGCACATATGTACATTTGTGTGTGTCTGGATGAGAGAGAGAGAGAGAGAGAGAGAGAGAGAGAGAGAGAGAGAGAGAGAGAGCATATGTGTCTTTGTGTGTCATATGTTCTGTACATCTTTCATATGTATGTGTATTTGTGGTCTGCCTGCATAATGTTTGTGTCTGTGTATAAATATGAAAATTGTGTGTGTGTGTGTGTGTGTCTTTAATCAAGTGTATACTGACAGGCATTGATACACCTGTCCCCACTTTGTGATCGAAGGAGGTGATAAGCTAAATGGTCACCCCTCCAGGCAAGGTCTGAGTGTGTGTGTGTGTGTGTGTGTCATTCCTGTTGATTGGTTGGTTGTCGTGAGTATTTGTGTATATTACACAAATACATTGTGCATATTGTTGTGGATGTGTGTGTGTATTTTATTAACTGTGTTTAATTTCAGACTTCATGTAATCCAATTCTAATACACAGGACACATAACGATGATCACACACGTATTTTGGCCAATTGGTTTGCGTGAGAGAGTGAGTGACATGACAGAGAGAGGGACATTGTGTTATGCACTATTTCTCATACATTGTGCTCCCTTGCACAGAACACACACACACATACACACAGTGCATTGTGGTATTGTCCTTGCGAATCAAGGACATCTCCTAGTTTCACAGGTGAGGGAACACGACCATTTCTGGCAAGGCTGAGAGAGAGAAGAGGAGAGAAGGGAGGAACAGGAAGACAAGGGCGCAAAGATGAGAAAAGTAAAAGATGTAAAGATGAGGAAAGAGAGCAGGAAGATGATGAGCATGAGAAAAATACAAAGCAGTAGTGAACATGAAATCCTCCATAAATGAGACACCTCCCCTCGGCCAATCCTTAACAAATATGCCACCTTGTTGTGACCTGAAATCGCAGCGTCCCACTTTTTCCTGCGACAGATGGGCAGACAAAGAGTATAACCCCTGCTTGGGCCAATCAAGGTAAATGTGAACATGCTGGTGAGCTGCATCAATCCCCCAAATTCTCTCAAAATTCCACTCAGCAGCAGCATGTGACCGTGACGAACAGATAAACATCCTGGCTTGCTTCTTTTCCGATTGGAACAGAGCAGAGCAGAAAAATAATCTACTGTACTCTACTTTACAGGTGTATCAATAAAATGTATGGTTACCATGGTTGCCACAGTTTTATGTCTTTGTCTCAGTAGTCACATCTGGCCATAAGGGGGGACCAGCTCTTAATTGATGCCAACCGCTTAGTTAGCGATTCCATTTTGGGATTCAGTCATTTATGAGCTATTATTATATATTCTTAGCATTTGTTTAAGATAATTAAAGTATAACATTTTATATATTTACATGCTTCATCTTGGAGCGGCACATGAGCAACCTTTTAAAAAGTAAAATCCTTCATAATCAATATAAAAATAACCGTTGGATTTATTTTCATCGTTTCTGCCCATGTAGCAGACGTATAAGATCAGAGGTTTTTGATCTTTTTTATCCACAACTCTGCTCACCACACCCTTTCTCATCTGCCTTCACCCTCCATCCCCCACCTCCTCTTCACTCCCTCATCCTTTCATCATCCCGTGGTTATACCATGGGGTGAAACTAACTGTAGGCCTATACCTCTAAAGGAATGGGCAATGAGCTGATGAAGAGGAGGGGAAAGGTGGATGGGGGGAAGAGAGAGGAGAGAAGAAGCAGAGGAGGAGGGATAGTGAGGAGAAAACCAAAAGATGATAAGAAGGAAGGGAGGAGACAGAAGAAGAAAGGATTAGATGAGAGAGTAGAAGGTAGGACATGAGGAAGAGGGGATATTTTTTCCATAGTTGTATTTTTCTTTTTTCATCCTGCTTCTACTACTAGTACTACTACTACTTACTACAGATGCTGTATTGGCAAAATTCAGAATACTGTAACTCAGAAGATGATTTTGTTAGTGTTGATTATATATTTCACTCAGTATTCATTATGTGTGAGTCCATTTGTAAGGTACTACGAGCTTTCCCTGATGGAAGAGGACAATTAAAATTTCTCCTCCTACCCTCCCTCCCTCCCTCCATCTTTCTCCTGTCTCTTTCCTTCTCATTTGTAATTTTAAAGCTTTTTCAACCATTGCAGCCAGTGCACATTAGACAAGAAAGACAAACTGAGAAATGCATAAAAGAGAAACTGGGACATGCATAAAATGTAAATGTAAATGTCATCATTGTCTCACCTCCCTCACTCTTTACTCCCTCCTTCCTTTTTCCCTCCCTCATTAACTGTTAGACGTAAGCTTGATGTGTCCCTGAATGGAGAGTCTTGTTGTTTTGCTGCATTAATGACAAATAAATCTCTGATCTGTGATTGGTTACAGCACGCCACACCAAACATGGATGAGGATGTTAGATCTCTCATCTAGAGCACTCATCTTCTCTCTCTCTCTCTCTCTCTCTCTCTCTCTCNCCCCCCCCCCCCCCCACACACACACACACACACCACATACATTCATATATACATACTGCATATACTGTATACATACTGTATACGTGTGTACACACAGTATGGAGGGCAGAGCATGAGGTATGCTACACTGACATTGACTTTCTATTGACATGCTCTATCTTTTGTCATCATTTCTCCATCATTTTCTCTCTTTTTCGCACGCAGCTATTTCTCTCTCTCTCTCTCTCCCTCTCTTTCTCTCTCGATCCCCTCCATCTTCTTACTTTCTGTATTTGTAGTTTTGTCACTACATGAGGTTTTGCCTTTATATCAAATTATTTCTTAAGCTCTAAACTTATTAGAAGGCTGGTGTTAAAACACACACACACACACACACACACACACACACACACACTTAACACAAAATTCCTGGTGATGACAGGGCTAGCCAGGGCAGATAACTCGGTGCCATCTACAGCTGGTGTGTGTGAGCTCGACTGAGCAGAAAAAATGCTCTTCTGGTGCACTGCACCATGCACACACACACACACACACACACACACACACAGAGAAACTGGCCCCTTTGCAGAAACTTTCTTGTGGTTTCTATTTGTAGAATTTCCACAGAGCTTTATATTGTGAGGAGAGTGTGTCTATTAACAGATGGCTGCTGATGCACAGTAGAATCACCACCATGGGTTTCATTTCTGATTGACCCATTCAGTAATTAAAATAAATCCATAAATTTTGCTATATAAATTAGTTTAGAACCATCATAACACCTCTGAGGTGTGTGAGAGGCTTTGGGTCCAGGCTTTCATCTAACAGCAAATCTGTTGGTGTTTGATGCGATGGGAGAGAGATGTATAGCCTTATTTTCTTGGAGAGGATAGAAGCTATGACTCCAGTGCAGAGGCTGAGAGGTTATTTGTCTGAACTGGCTCACCCCTCTCTGTCTCTCTTTCTGTGTGTGTGTATGTGTGTGTGTCTGTCTGTCTGTGTGCACATGCATGTGTCATATTTCCATCATTCTGTTTGAAGCTGCTGGTAGATGTTAACCTCCAGACAGTCACCTGCTGTTGTTGACTTCAACCCCATCTCTTTTTCTCACTCTCTCTGTCTTTTACTGTGTGTGTGTGTGAGTGAGAGAGAGAAAGAGAGAGAGAGAGAGAGAGAAATGCTTGCTGAAAGGAAACCAATAGAGATGGGGTGCTCTGGGTCATGCTAGTCCACTTCCCTTCATCCAAATCAGTACTTGACTGAAAGAGTTTGTGTGTGTGTTTGGGTGTGCACGTGTGCGTGCATGTGTGTGCTTGTGTGTATACACGCACACACATAACATGAGCTGTCTCATGGAATAGTGGTAAGAATGTTATATCCATATCCAAGTATATGTATATAATTAACAGCTAAAATGAATAAGAAATGTGTTTTATGGATGGTAAAACAGTTTAGCAGCAAGCTTTCCTCTTTGCTTTGGTCAGTCATCCCCTCTGAGCAGGCGTGTTCAGTCTTCCAGCTGAATGATGGTCTGTCACCTGCCACATACTGGGAATAATATTAATACATTTACCTAGTACAGGATATGAGAACCAAGGCTACCAAAGCTCATGTTTGCTAGTTGACATTGATAATGAGTCTTCAGATGAATAAGGGACAAATTCATAATATGGTTTCATAGCAATAATTTTTTCATAATGTGTCCTCATCTTCAATCACATATTCCTGACTATCATGTCACAGGAAGGTGGCTGTGATGATGTGATTCCTGGATAACATGAATATAACAAAAGCTTCTCTTCTATTTGTGACTTCCACTCCTTCTGATTGATAAGGCACCTATTTTTAACATGTAAAAACAATACAGCTGAAATATTAATGGTCGACATTCCAGCTGGGTTTAAATGCTGTGCTAAACAATTCTCTACACAAATAAATCTACACATGCACATCTTTTTTTAAAATGTTTTTTTTTTTTTTTTTTTTTTTTTTTTTTTACATTTTTGTTTTTTTATTCACATAGACTGCATGTCTTTGGAGTGTCTTGGATTGTGGGAGGAAACCTGAGCTGTCTTTCTGAGAGCTGTGTATGTGTGTGTGTGTGTGTATGTGTGTGTGTGTGTGTGTGTGTGTGTGTGTGTGTTCAGTCTTTCATTTTCTCTCTGCTGCTCTCTTTATTTCCTCTATGTTTCTTCTGTCATCCCTGCCTCTAGCGATGCCTGCTTCTCTCTAACTGCCTTTGTTGACTGATAGACTCATAAAACATCAAATCTGTGGGGTTAAAGAGCTTATATTTGCTCAGATATATCTTCTTCTGGCAACACACTGCAAATCAAAAAGGTTTTTCAGCATTGCCAAGAATTTTTATAAGCTGTTTTGGGATTAGAAGTAGTTAATACATCTTTCATAGTTGGAATCAGCACTTCCAGGACTATAGACACACATTACGAATAATTGTTACTGTAGCATTGTGGAGGAATTAATTTCCAAAATCCTTTGCTTAGACATGCAATTGGCAAATTTCTCATTTTTGATCAGCCCTAAAAATTTAAATTTACATTAGTAGTTAATACATATTTCATGGTTGGATTCAGCACTTTCAGGACTACAAACACACACATTATGAATGATTTTTACTGCAGCATTTTTGAGTAATTAATTTACAGAATCCCTTATGCAGACAAACATTTGGCAAATTTCTCATTTTTGGTCATTTTGGTCAATAATGTGGTGTGGGCCCTTAGGTATGGGCATTCAGTATACTCTCTCTCTCTTTTCTTCTCTCTCTCTCTCTCTCTCACTTACACACACACACACACACACACACACACACACACACATTTGCACAGTGCTACAGTACTAGTGATGAAGGACTAGAAAAGTGATTAAGAATCAGGATGAAGGAAAGGAGAGAGAAGATCAAAGTGCTCACTGACTTTCCTGTACTCGATCAAGATCACTGAACTGTTATAATTGTAAGCACGTACACAAGTGCACACACGCAAGGTGCACATGTGGTGTGTGTGTGTGTGTGTGTGCATGTGTGTGTGTCTGGTATAGAATTTGTTTTAACAGTAGAATTCAAAATGTTGATGTGTCCATCAACAGAAGGTAAGACAAGCTCAACAAAGTGGGACATTTGGGTGAGTTGGTGGGTGGGATGTAGGTGTTGAGTTTTGGGGTTTACCTGGATCTTGTCGTTCCTTTCTTACTGTTAACGTTTGATTTGGTGATGTGGCCTAAAGATTCGTGGTACGAAGCAATTGTCAGAGAATTGTGAGAAATCCACTATGTATTGAAAAAATCTGCTACTGTTAATTTAGCATTTATCTTTTTTCTTTTGCTCCTCTTCCATCATTGTTGTTCCTTTTCTGCCTGTATCTGTTTTTTTTGTTTGCCCTCCCTCCATCATTATCCCATCCTTTCTCTCTCTCTCTTTCTTTTTTCTTCTGTATGCTTACTCTCTTTTTTGCCCTTGAGATTTATGGTTTGTTCCTGAGACAAAAATATCATCATAAAGTTTCACTAATTAACTGTGTGTGTGTGTGTGCGTGCGTGCGTGCGTGCGTGTGAGAGAGAGAGAGAGAGAAAGAGAGAGAGAGAGAGAGAGAGATTATGCTGACATAGCTCTCTTCCTAGGGTAACAATCAGCGTGAAGTTAGTTCTATTTGTTGTATTTGTTCTGTTTGAGTTTAAAAAAATAAATTGGAATGAATTAATAGGAAGATGTTTCTACAGAGAACACAGTGAATTGATGAATAATGAACTGTTGCTTAAGATTTAAACAATTCTAAGGGCCCGTGCTTGCTGGAAAATAAATTAATCGATGTATCTCGCAGAAAGTTTGATGGAATTCCCAAGCACATACATTAGAATTCTAAAAGCAGCAAAAATAAGCATGAAATTATTCCAAATGGCTCATGCAGCAAAACCAGTTATTCTGAAACAAGAATTTTCTTATGTAAGGCAAAAGTAAAATCTCATCTACAAGAACTCCAGCAGTTTTCTCCACTGCAGCAGTCACAATGGCCGAATAGCAGATGCTCCCTTTAAATCCTGCTGAAAATGTTGTAATTAAAACATGCATGAAGGATTCAGTATAGTAGTAACACCACTTAACCTCAGTTCTTGCAGCATAGTTTTTGGCAAAGTTGCATTTGCTCTTTGCGCTCTTGCCTCCCTCCATTGACCTCCAAAGTACTTACACCACCGTAGAAAACTGTATATGTATTTTTCAGTCTTTCATTTTGTCTTAATTTACATGATTAAACATAAGGTTTAACATTTCATTTTCAGTGCAAGGCTTAGAGCTTCAGTGATTCATGCTCAAATGTTGATTAATTTACTTTCTTAAAGGACACCCACAACCATCAGCGATTTTGCATTTGAACCCATTAAATACAAGTTCAATAGCCAATACATTACTGCCAACCATTTTCCAAAACATGATTCTGCAATTTGGGATTTTAGAATTGTTTTATCCCACATTCCAGACTTATATTGGCTTCAGTTCATTCTAGTATGCAATTAAAATCAACTTGTAGAGACTTGAAACGTGCTTGAGATAAGTAATCCATAACAGCGGAAACAATGTCTATTACATTTTTTGTACAAGTTACTTAAAGGGCCATACCTGCCATTTTGCATGTTTGAGCCTAATATTTTTAATTTTCATAGATGTAACGTTACTGACAATCATTTCCCAAAGTATACTACTGGAATGGTGAATTCAAAAATTTTTTTCCTACCTTTCAGACCACCGTTGGTTTCCATTCATTCTGGTACGCTATTAAACTCAACTTATTGATAGTTGAAACATTCTTGGGATAGGTAATCTATCATCATGAATAAGATGTGTATTCAAGTTTTTTTTTTTAAGGTTTGTAATTTTAGCGTTTAAACTCAACAAAAATCGTGGACTGAATGTATGTCTCCACTGGGGAATATAGTCCCAAAAGAAGACCTGCATTTATCAAAAAATTTAAACNTATGTCTCCACTGGGGAATATAGTCCCAAAAGAAGACCTGCATTTATCAAAAAATTTAAACGACCACAGCTTCATAAAGCTGCGTAACTATTAGCAGGCGAAACATTGATTTTTTAAGGTGGATGTATCGCTTGAATATTTGATTTTGAAAGATTAATGGTTTTGCAAAATATCAGGAAAGCTGAAATACGGTTTTATCCTTTGGGAAATGATTATCAGTAACGTAACATGTATGAAAATTGCAATTTATTAGGCTCAAACATGCAAAATGGGTGGTATGGTCCTTTAATTTAATTGATCCAACACAAAGAAGACGGCTTTTACCAAGAAATTAAAACAACTGTATCTTTTACAATTTTCATAAGTGTTAGCAGGTGAAACATTAAATTTTAAGGTGGATCATCTGAACGTTTGATTTTGAAAGATTAGGGGCAAAATTAGGGTAAAATAACAGGAAAATTAAAATACGATTTTATGTTTTGGAAAATGGTTGTCGGTAACGTGACATGTATGCAGGTAGTATTTCTTGGGCTTAAACATGTGAAAACATTGGTATTGTCCTTTAAGTTTTGGTTTTAGTTGATAGCTTTGGCGTCATGACACCTACTTACACTTTTGTTCTGGACCCGTTGTAATCCACCAAGAATCTGTCAAAGTGCTGCACTCCAGTACGTGATCCCCATCTCCTCATCCTGTGTCCGTGTGTGTCTGGCTCTGCACATACACATGCACTGTAAGAGATGGATGATGGTAATTTCCAATGGCCAAGGCACTACTTTATCACTATAGGGTACCCACACACACATACACACACACACACACACACACACACACACACACACACACACACAGGCATATAACACACACACATATACATACACACAAAGCCAAAGGCACTATTTTGTCACTATGAGAAACAAAGATGGGGTTTTAAATCAAAGGCAGATTACATTACACTAGTGTGTATGACACACTCAGTCATGCACAAACATGCACACCCAGAAATACATAGATAGCCCTGCTCGTGGATACACATGGAGACACACACACACATGCACACAAACACTCACAATTGAATGGTGTTTGGACACTTATTGATGGCATCAACAAGGACATACACACTGTTCCCATAAAGATACAAGGTCACACTGAAGCAAACTGTATGTGGACACACACACACACACACACACACACACACACACACACACATACTGAGAAAGAAGGGTTTATTTTCCAGCCATGTTTTTAGTGAATCATGATCATATTTTTCTATAGATTGAAATTCAAGTCAAAATCGAAAAGGAATATAATTTTGGGTTTTTGTGCCAAAGCAGAGCTGTATCTAGTTAATATTTTGTTTTTGCAGCTAAATAAGGCTTTTGTGATTCATGTCTCCTTTCTTTAAACAAGCTTATCATATTCATACTGTTCACTATTATGCTAATTTTCTGATTGCATGGCTCTATGCTAATGACATCACTTAAATTAGGAGCCTCTGTTCTGTGAAGGACACACACGGAGGGTGGTGTGTGAATAAATGAGGGCCAGAGAATCCAAGTGTACTAAACCAACTTGGCCAGTTTATTCATCACCTAAAGACAGAATTATGAATTGTAATTATATGACACCCTAAATAACTAGGAGAGCCCTAATTAGTGCTTACCTCTGCCAAAGCCTAACGAGGTAAGGAAAATTAGTCTTTTTCTAATATTATATGGGTCTTAAGGGAAAAAAATGACTGTAAAAACATAACGTGTGTGGATCTGTCCCTTAACTATTAAAGATATATCAAAATGATTTGCAGGCTATTGAAACAGAATCATCTGAGTCAGACATTAGTTGGTTGTTGCATGTTTTTAAATTCCTGGATCTGCCCTTGGATCTGAATCCACGCTAAAATGAGATGGGTTCTTCCCTGGTGCAAGACCCACCCTTCCACCAAGTTGTCAAAATCAGTTCATAAGTATTTGAGTAATCCTGTTAAAAATGAAACAAACAACAAACATAGGTGGAAAATAACCTCCTTGCAGAAATAAATATATTCTTTCAACAAGAATAAATTAAGAATTACTCTGTGAGCTTAATATCTAGTAGATATCTAAGAAGTAGATATCTTTTCATCTCTCAACTCCATGATTTCATTGTACATTGCGTCTAAAAACGTCTTATGTAGACGCTTTGCAGGTACTTCTCCACCAGCAGACAGTGTGAAGCCCTAAGAATCAAAGCATTCCTCTTTGGTTGTCATGTATTTTTGCTGCTCTTTATCATTTTAAAGTGGTACATCAGCTCATCTTTACAGTCTCCTGGGCATCGCGCGGCCCTCAAACAGGCACTCAACTCAAATCTCTGTTGGCTCATTATATCAGGCTCAGCT
>VXCM01005878.1:27500-65040 GCA_014773175.1 Lucifuga dentata
CAGTTACACTGTCTCTCACTCCTCCTTTTATGTTACACTCTCCTTCTTGGCTTCTCCTGAGGGTGTTTGGTAGTTTTACGCCTGTTTAAACAAAGATAGAACCCCTGGAGGTGTGTGTGTGTGTGTGTGTGTGTCTGTCTGTGTGGGTGCTGATGCATGTCTTCATGCTATTGGCTGTGTGTGTAAGAATTGGGGTGTAAGGCAGAAGGCAGAAAGAAAGTCTGTCAGAGCTAAATCTGTTGGGGGTTAGGGTAGTGTATATTATTCTTATATTGGTGTGTGTGTGTATATATATACAGTATATACATATATATATATATGTACTGTATATATATATAAATTTAAATAAACTAAACCATCATCAAATGACCAAATATGGAGTTTAGGGTACGTAAAATGAAACATAACCGGAAAAGAATGATTTTAGTTGATTTTCAATTTTTTCATTTTCCATTTTCTGTCCTTAGATTGACAATTCATGGGTTTTGGAAGGTAATTTCTGGTCGACACTTTTGTAAATTACAGGTCATTTAATTTAATGAACAATAACTCAGACATGTTTTTGCATTTTTAAGGTGGAGAGTGGCAGGACTGACTAGGGTGGGGGTGTAAATATAAACACGGAGAATCCCAAGAAGAAAAACAACACACTCGTGTGATGTATGTGTATATGAGTGACTTAAAAAGTCAGCAACCAAGTGGAATGACAGCAGCTAAAGAAAAACAAAGCCTGATGGGTAATTATGGGTGCTGTCAGTGCTGCAGCATCAGAGGCACACAGCTTGGATGACATTAAAAAGAAATGGTTTGACTTGAACTTAGAATTTAAAACAGATACAAACAGAAATGAGAGCAGTTTACGAGCTGCAGATGGAGAAGAGCACCAGGCTAATGACATGATCGACTGCGCTGTCAGAAGAGTCGGACACCAATTTCATTCAAGCAGCATCTTCATCAGATGGGAGATCAAACTCAGACCTCAGGTTATAAAACAATGCAGATCTTTACTGCTGGTTAAGACAGGAGCATCTAGCCACATTTTAGCACACACGTCACACTTTGTGGTGGAGTTAGTGCACACTGGACAGTTATATGATTTCTTCTGAAGGATTCTCCATCACCTCAATAGGGCATAACATCTGTACGATAAGGCTTCTTCAGTCATACAGTTGTTTTCATATTTAGTTTGTTTAGATCATTTGTTTTGGACCCTTGATTGTTTCTCCCCGAGTTTGGTTCATTTGGGAAGGTCTGAGCACACCAATCACGCTTGGATCCACACACAATCAATCCCAAATGAGCTCTGGAGTGGTTTGTTTGTGGTGTGAACATGTTCTGAGCTAAATACACAAAGTGATCTATATTGATAGCAGCAGACGGCTTGTTGCATGTTAAGTATGCTACAGCTTTTCAAACAGATCTTATGAAAATGTTGTCACATATCAAGCTTACCAAACATGTTCAGATTAACATGTTGAAGGGAAGGATGGGGTTGGATGTGCTCAGTATGCATTCCTTTCCCCTTCTCTCCATTCAGCTGACAAAAAGCAGCTCATCCTCTTACATAATGTGTAGCTCTATGTAGTTTTCCAGATTCTGTCTTGAAGTGCATTCAAAGCTTCATTCTTCTGGGCTGGTTTTGTTTAGTATATGGCCCAAATGATGACTACAAATAGGAAAGTGTCCCAGCTCTTCTTTGTTTCATGTTTTATTTAGTCATCCAAACATAGTAAAATTCTTCTGGTTTTGATTTTGTAATTCTTACATGGCTTTTGATTCATTTGTAAATTTTTCTGTGTGAAACAACACCAAATCAAGGGGTACCTGCAACCTTGATTTGGAACCAAGCAAATGAACTGCAGGTCTGAAAACACCCTTAAACTGCTGATCTGCAGCACCAGGAGGGTTGCAGTCCCCTGCTTGCAAGCATAAAACCACATTTATGTTCAGATCAGTGATTAATTGAATGTTCATGGAGTGTTACTGCTTGAAGTTAAAATGCAAAAAGTCTCTTGGAAGTGGTGCTTCAATACACATGTGTATGTTGTGTTCCTCTTACAATGTTGTGCAGTTGTCAGACATGGAAATTTCTAATAACAGGTCCTAATATGGTTATTATCAGTAGCCTACTTAATTATGCTGCAGTTTGTAATCATTATTGTTATTGTGAGAAAACTAAATAACAAACTCAGGGGAGAAATCTGAAATCTTTGTGGACACATAATCTTATGACAAAACATGACCATGTATACATTTTCTGAATAAAGCCCTATAAGAGTAATGTAACGTTAAAAAAGGTAGTTGAAAGAGAATGACATGCTTAAAAGTGTGTGTGTGTGTGTGTGTGTGTGTGTGTGTCANATGACATGCTTAAAAGTGTGTGTGTGTGTGTGTGTGTGTGTGTGTGTGTCAGAATGATTTTCTCCTCATATTTTCTTAGTAATTCTGTCTGTGGTTGTCTATTGAGAGATGAAAGAATTATAATTAGGTTATAAATTCTTTATTAAAGCATTAATAAAGAATTTATGACGTGAAATGCACACGCACATGCACACACACACACACACACACACACACACACACACACACACACAGATGTAGCCTTTGATTGTATGTGGTGGCCTTTGTAGTTTTTCCAGGATTGACAGTAATTGAACTCATTCCAGCAACATTAAAGGAGTAAAACTTCCAATCACAAGTTTTTTTGAACTGACATGACAGGACAAAACAAATTGTTCCAACGCCTCCAATGTGAGATGACAGGAGCCCCCCACCCTCTNCTCTCCCCACCCCACCCAGTCCACCCCTCCCAAACTCCCATCCACTTAGACATAACCACGCATACATGCAATTTTGATGTGAGCCTCCCTCGCTTGGCGAATACTTAGCATTATTCAGACCTTCACAGAGCTTTTTAGACCAAAGTCTGGCAGCATGCAGGTTTCCTACAGTATCAGTCAGAAGTAAGTACTCCCCTGTCTATTAGGAAGAAAAACAGAGGCAATGTCTAGGTTGCATAGCCTTTGGATCTGTTGAGCCTTTATTGTAGCACATTTAACAATAACTGAAATTTGGAAAATACTTCAAACAGAAGAAAGATTAACTAATATTCTACATAAAATAGTTTCACAAGTAAGTACACCTCTAGTTAAAACAAAGCAGTATGTGTCAGTAGATGAAACACCTTTGCTACCGATACTTCTGTTTTAACACCACATCACCTGTGACCTTTTCATGCAATACACACAATGACATTTGTGCAAGACACATTTTGTCTGAAGCCACATAGTAAAAATGGCTCCACGTAGAAGAGAACTGTCAGAAGGTTTGAAAAAGCGAATCATTGAATTGCATAAAGCAAAGCTGGGTACAAAACCATTGCTAAAACTTTGCTAATAAGCAAAAATCCTGTGGTGAAGGTCATCCAAAGGTTTAAAAGCACGGTACAGAGGTCACCAAACAGCAACCAAGTGCAGCACTCAGAGACTGTCTCAGAGAGCTGTTGGCCATGTTACTAAGCTAGGACAGATGCATGAAGCTGCATCAGAGTTCATTGGAGCTGTGTTTCACAGTCTACAATCAGGAGAACACTGGACAGATCAGAGCTCCATGGACAGCCACCTCATCCAAAGCCATTACTCAAGCAGCAACACGAGGAAGGCAGACTTAAGTTTGCTGTGCTACACAAGGACAAAGCCTAAACCTTCTGGGACTCAGTACTTTGGTCAGATGAGACCAAAATAAACTGGTTTGGCTTTGATGGTGTGCAGAGTGTTTGGAGGTGTCCAGGAGAAGAGTACAAAGAAGAGCTTGGTGCCACTGTTAAGCATGGAGGCTGTAGCCTCATGTTATGGGGTTGCATGAGCTCATCAGGGGTGGAGAGCTGCAGTTCATCAATGGAAACATGAATGCCGACAGTTTTTGTCAAATACTGGAAGAGAAGATGCTCCCTTCTCTGAGTAGGCTGAGATGGGGCTCAAGATTTCAGCACAACAGTGACCTTAACACCATGCCAAGAAGACTTAGGACTTTTTAAACAGAAAGAAGGTGAAGGTACATGACTGGCCCATAATGTCTCCAGAGTTTAATCCAATAGAACACCTCTGGAATGTGCTCAAACCGGGAAGTGGAGCAACAGCAGCCATCCAACCTTTGAAACCTGACATAAATCATAACAAGAGTGGGCTAACATCTCTCAGAGCTCCTCTGCTGATTTAGTTCTTTCAATGCCAAGACGTGTAGAAGCTGTGCTGGCAAACAATGGTGGATTTACAAAATATTAACATTTTTAGTAAAGGGTGTACTTACTTGTACAGTATGTTATGTATAAGATTACTTAATAAAAATTCTGTTTGAAGTATTTTCCAAATTTCAGTTATTGTTAAATGTGCTGCAATAAAGGCTTAACAGATCCAAATGGCTATCCAACCTAGANCAGTTATTGTTAAATGTGCTGCAATAAAGGCTTAACAGATCCAAATGGCTATCCAACCTAGACATTGCCTACAGAAAACAGAAACTCTGTTTTTCTTCCTAATAGACAGGAGTGTACTTACTTCTGACTGATACTGCAGTATCTCTCTCTCTCTCTCTCTCTCTCTCTCTCACACACACACACACACACACACACAGAGTTTTNCTCTCTCTCTCTCTCTCTCTCTCTCTCTCTCTCTCTCTCACACACACACACACACACACACAGAGTTTTTCAATGATGATTATCTGTTAAACAGGACTGGTAGTTCAGATTATTGACAGAAGCAATTAAGTATTTTTGAACAGAATAAAAGTCTATAATTCTGAAAAGTGGTTGTTTATTTGCTCAAAAGGTAATGTAGCAGCTGTGCAGTTTTATCACTCTGGACCCTATTACAGTGTTTTTTACACCTACAGTATGAAGACCAAAATACATAATTTATGTAAAAAAAAAAAACAACAACAACAACAACAACAAAAAAACTGTTTTTGTTTTCTTTCGTTCCCTCACAGAAGATGACATTGTGGTGACAGAATGTTTTTGATCTTTTTGACATCACAGGCTGCTCACCACAACCTGTACTCATCCGCCTGTCTTTGCCTCTGTTCCTCCATCTCATGCATCATTTCCCCAGGTTTCACCCAAATCTGTGACAGGCAGACATATAAACATTTTATGCACCAATTTGGAGAAAACCTATACAGTTTGCCTGTTTTAGTAACTTTGGTATAGATGAAGTACATGTCTACATCTCCAGTGGGTTTATGGTGGTGCTATGAGGCAGAGTGGAGTCATATCAGATCCACAATCCCTGTTAAGAAGCTGCTGTTAAGTCTTAATGCTTTACTGTTGTCTGAAAATGCGCCTTTCTTCTCATTTATTCAGTTAAGATAGCAAGCTAGTATCCCTGTAGGCACTGTTTTGTCATACTGGCTCCTCTCCACTATGGTGTTTTTTCAACTGCTGATGAATCCTTCCCTTTGGAGTTTGATTCCACACGAGGTCTCCACAGCTGTGGAAAGCATGTGTTATTAAAATGGGATATAAACAAACAGGTAAAGTGTAGGATGCATTTAATTACGATCATAAGCAGAAAACAAGCTGCTTATAGACGGCTGTTGTAGCATGTACTGTTTTCCTGCTAATACATAATATCCCCAAAGCAATGAGCATATGCTCTAAAAAATGTCTGCAGGTTTCCTCCAATAGACCTGCAGTATGGATGAAACTCATCCATCCAGCCACTTTATGCACCCTATGCAGGGTACCTGGGGACTGGAGTCAATCCCAGCATCAATTGTGTGAGAGGCAGGGTACATCCTGGACAGGTCATTAGTCAGTCACAACACACACACACACACACACACACACACACCTATGACCAATTTAGAGTTTATGCTTCATGTAACTGGAGCCTACAAGTAAACTCAGTCAGACGCAAAGACAATCTGCAAACTCCACACAGGAAGTCAGATGTAATCCCAGAACCTTCTTTCTGTGCTACCCAAACCACCGCACCACCCAGTCAGGTGATCTGGAAACCCTAAATTGCCCGTAGGTGTGAGTGTGAATGATTTTGTCTGTGTGTGTCAGGATTTATTTTATTTTCTCCCAGAGGAGGACAGCCAAGGAGAAGGGAGAGAAGCAGGGAGAAAACCAGAAAGAACCTGTGTGAGGCCGTTGGAGAAACACAGAATAATTCATAAGATTTATTTTCTTGTACTGTTTTGTCCGTGTGGTGTGTGTTTAGGATGCGAGAAGCGTTCACCAGCCGGCTCTGCAGATGCAGATGTTCTGCTAGACTGACTCTCATCCCCTGAGAGAGAGACTTGGTGTGTGTGTGTGTGTGTGTGTGTGTGTGTNGAGAGAGAGAGAGAGAGAGAGAGAGAGAGAGAGAGAGAGGGAGAGAGATAGAAAAAGAAAGAGAGATCTGAGCTCAGCTAAGTGCCCCACCACTGTTTGTTTAAATTTTCTTTCCCCATTATCCTCTTTCCTCTAAAAATCATCCTTCCTGCTCTCTCTCTTCCTCTCTCTCTATCTCTCTCTCTCTCTGCACGCCCCACCATCCCTCTCTCCCTGTTGTCACTAACCAATGCTGCCTCTTCCTAATAAGGTGCAAATTGTGTGGAGGCCTCTAAGATCTTACCACATCTACAGTCACGCTGCTTTCACACTTCTTAGCATCTTTATTTATGTGCATATGTGTGTATTAGGCTATACACACACACACACACACACACACCNTTAGCATCTTTATTTATGTGCATATGTGTGTATTAGGCTATACACACACACACACACACACACACCTTCAGCACAAATACAACCTGACATCATGCTTAGAGCACTATTTTCAAGAAGCATTATATATTACACTGTTTACATGTACTGTATTCATTCATAATTTATTTATGGTCCACTGATAAAACCTCTTCCAACTGTGAGTGTGCCCCCCCCCCCNCCCACCACTCCACCCCCACCCCACACCTACAACCACTTCAGAAAAACTGGCATGGAAAGCTCTGAATGTTATTGTAATTTGGTGTATTTTGATTTGATTTGATTTTTAAACACACTGCTTTACCACAAAATGCATTCTGTCCTTTGCCATCTTTATTTATGCTTTATGGCAAAGTTGATGGATGTCTATGATAAAAAGTGAATATGAATGAAGTGTGTGTGTGTGTGTGTGTGTGTTTCAGTGTTTTTACCTCCTGTCAGCTTTATGATGAATAGGTGGTACAACAAACTTCATTTCCCATGAGGTACTGTAGTGGCTGTTTATTACAACTGCAGATTTAAATCAAATTATTCCGTAGTCGTGTGAACATCATCTGTCTCTTATCACTTTATATGTTCTTTTCTCTCCCGCTGTCTTATCTGACAGCCTGAATACTAATATTGAGGAAGTTACAATTATTTTCTGCATATATCTATTTTCTGCAAGGGGCAGCCCCCTAACACACACACACACGTGCGCACGCACACACACACACTTGTTTACCACTGTTAGTTCAGTAATTGACAGATCCAAGACAACAGGCAATGTTCACTTTGTGTTATGTTGTTCTCTCTCTCTCTCTCTCTCTCTCTCTCTCTCTCTCTTCAAACTATCGCTGAGCTGACTTTGAAATAAACCAGCCATCTCTCTCTTTTAAAATCTCCCTTCTTTATCCAGAAAGCTTACCTTTTTGAGTAATCAGTTGCTTAAATTTGTCTATTAAATCATGCAGACCACCCCGATGCATTGTGGGAAGTTTACAGAAGAGTTACAGCTTATCCGATGCTCATTTACGATGAAGCTAAACATAGCGTGTGTATTCAAGTTGTTTCTCGTAAATCTGTGTGGGAAGAGTTTTGACACAGTTTTGTTACTTGTGTTTGAAAATGTTTGTGTGATGAGATCTGACATGTATGTGTGTGTGTGTGTGTGTGTGTGTGTGTGTGTGTGTGTGTGTGTGATAGTATATGAACTTAATATACTGTATTAAATATCTTGAAAAAATGGGACATTTAGGCAACTTTTACTTCCTGTGCAGATAAAAATTAACAATTTTTCATGGAACAGAAGCACTGAATTATGGGTAAATATAAACTATAGAGGCCAAGAGTAATGCTGCGTTCGACAGACCTCTGAACTCAGATTTTTCCGACTCCTACTTGGAAAAATGTGTTGGAACGGCGCCTGAAGTTGGAGCTCCGACTGGGAAACTCGTACCAAAATTCTCTCTCCTGACTTCACAAGTATGATGTCACTCAACATGGCAGCACCCATGGAAGTGAGTTTCATGAATGGAAATGATCAGCTAACAGGCAAATAAAGTATATTTTCCTACGTGACATTAAAATAAAAAAGGTCAAAATATATCACCAAGTTAACTATCTAGAGTGTATAATAACTGTTTGTCTTTGATACGTGTAAATAATTTCAGAATATTGCTTACCTGCACAAATGTTTAATACCCACTGTGATTAATATAAGTATATAAGTAAAACAACACAACCAAACAGTCCTATAGCATAGCATTATTACTAAGTTTATTTAATTTTACAGTATTTATTGGTGTTCAGCTATGCTTTTTTGTTTACATTTNATTACTAAGTTTATTTAATTTTACAGTATTTATTGGTGTTCAGCTATGCTTTTTTGTTTACATTTGTCTGGAACGGTTGTTGGAAGTTGGAACCTCCAATTTGGAAAAATCCAACTTCCGAGGTCTGTTGAATGCAGCATATGAGTGTCAGACTCCTCCGTGTTACTACTTTTAAACACAGCTATTAAATAAAAAGACTTTTTTTTATAACAGTAAACTTTTCCATCCATTGCTTCATTTTTCACTCAATATCCTGAGATGGCAACTATAAGCAGTTCATACCAAGTTTTTTTTTCCTCCTCTCCTCTCCTCTCCTCTCCTCTCTCCCCTAATTCTGCATTAAGCAGCGCAGCTTTTCAGGCATCATGGATATGTATGAATTTCAGAACATATGATGAAAGGTAACATTGGTTCCTGAAGCACATTTAAAAAATAATCTCTTTCCTCTTTTTTTTCTCTCCTTTCTTAATGCCTGTAGGTGACATGTAATTGTTTTACTATCAGTGATGGAGAGCTCCAAGAACTGGGAGTTGGGCTATATCCAAGGTAACTCTCTCTCTCACACACACACACACACACACACACACACACCATCATCATCATCGTCATCATCATCATCATCATTAGTTTCTAGTCTAGCCTGTAATCTTTGATGCATGGTATCTCTCACACACTCTCTAAAAAAGCAACAGAATTTAAATGTGGCTGATTAGCTGCCACATCACCAACCAGCCCCACCCATCCCTCTGCCACTCACTTTCGAAGCCCTCCCCACTCGCTTTGCTATCCACCTGACACTTCTTTGAAGGAGCAAGAAGAAAGTTAGAACAGAGAAGGTGAATTGTTGTTGAGCTGAAATGCTTGAAAATGAATGTTGACTGAATATTTTAATGCTGTTTGGGAGGAAAAAATGGGGAAAGATGAAGTATGAGACGTGATTCTAACTGAGCTGTGATTCTTGTCTGGCATTGAGCAGTAAAACACGCACACACACACACACACACACACACACGCACGTACACACACACACAAGCACGCACAGTATGTGCTGTAATCCCTGTATCGAGTCCTGGGTGAATGGGGTGGGATTTGGCCTGTCACTGCACATGTTGTTAGTGTTGCTACACAAAAACCCACACTCACATTAACATGCAAGCACACACACACACACACACACACACCAGGTATCCTAGCCAGTATATCTGGCCAATGTTGACATGTCAGATGGTCACAGTGCCCAATCAAACCAGATTGTGTTTTTGTGTGTGTGTATGTGTGTGTGTGTGTGAGTGAGATTTGTGCTGTAACTCATCCATAAATGATAAACCCGTTCATTGGATGGTCCCTTGCCTATTCATATTTTAGGTTGCCTAGCAACATTTGGTTTGCGGACAGGGGGATTACTACACCTCTGTTCACCCATCACTCAATGTGTTCATCTCTCTCTCTCTCTCTCTCTCTCTCTCCCTTCCTTCCTCTATATGACTGCTNATGTGTTCATCTCTCTCTCTCTCTCTCTCTCTCTCTCCCTTCCTTCCTCTATATGACTGCTAATTGTCTTATTGAACTCCACAGGAAAATATTCAGGGGATAGGGCCTCAGAGCTCTTTATCAGCATGTTTACTAACGTAAAACTTTGTTCACTTGTATTCTGCCTCAGCCGTGGCCTTCATATCACCACGGAAAAACATGTAGCCACAGAAAAATTCTCTCAGATGTCTGCTGAAATGAAACAGGAAGGACAGATGAGCTGGCAGCATGCTACAAACACTTCAGCATTGTTTATGAGTTGCACATCCTTCAAAGGCATAATGCTGTGAAAGTGTTTCAGGGATTTTTTAAAAGAGACAAAAAAAAAAAAAAAATNAAAAAAAAAAAAAAAATCTGTTAAAATGCTGGTTTGTGGACCTGAAATTCCAGAAAATATGACATACCTGCAGTCAAAGCGGCCAGCTGCGGAGGGTCATTTCCTCAAATGACCCTCCGCAGTCCCTCTCGAGGTCGTGCACCACTCAAAATTTGAAATAATGTGGAAAGCATTCTAGGATTGGTCGCTAAGGATGCAGCAGGCCTTAAAGTTATCTCAAAATGTAAAGGTGCATTCACGCGTTGATGGCGTGCGGTAGACGGAAATCCAGATGTTCCGTTCTTTTCAGTGAGAGAACGATGGAAAACTCCGCCACCGCTAGTAGTGAAAGCGGCACACTGCGCGGCCAGATGGAACGTGCCATCAAAAGTTAAAATTTTTCAACTTTCTCCGCTTACCACAGCGGCAAAGACAAACCGGGTGTTGATATTCTTGGGTCAAAGATGGACAGTGGAGTTGCTGACAGTCTGAAATATGTTCTGAATCTCTCTTCATACATCCTCAGTTCTTGAATTTAGCCAATGGATTTTTTTCCAGCAATTTGCGCTCCTGTAAAACGGGACGAACCCACATGCATGTGTGTGTCTGCCTTTTCTGTTGGTTCTTTAAACGAGCGTATAAAATGGCTAGAACCAGAGCTTTCCTTGTTTTATAAAACATTGCGCAAAATTATAAAACGCTATTGCACCCTCCAATATTAATTCCCTATTGCATCCCGACAATATTGATTCACTATTGCCAATTGCCGTGGCAACGGTTCTGTGTCTACTGTTGTTGCCTGCCGTCTGGTGCTGCGTTCCGCTGCCGTCGGTTGTTGGGCGGTTTTTCTACCGTCAACATGTGAATGCAGCATAAATGTTCTTCAGCATCAAAGTGGTAATTTTTTGAAGACATTGAATATAAATACATTAGGCCATTTTCCGCTGCCACAATACCAAACCTTTAGTACTTCTTTGGTACTTAAAACATGAACTACAGCAGTTTCCATTGGCTATGGTTACTGTTGTGGTTTCATAAATTCAGTATGTGAACAGTTTTCTACTTTCTTTTAACTAGATAGTTAAGATTCAAAGCTGTAAGGCCATCTAAATTTAAATTTGAAAAGACTCGTTTGCGTATAGATGAAATTAACAGTTAACAGGGATGTATTTCTGTACTAGATCATGAAAATCTTTAGGTATAAAGAGTAATGCATGCAGAATCTGTCTCCAATATGGCAGGTCACTTCATAAGATGACACGTAAGTGTGTATGTGTATGTGTGTCTGTGTCTGTGTGAAATATGTCTGAGTGAACCTTTCAGTGAATTATGAATATATAAAAGGAAACTTTGAAAGGGAGATGCAGAAAAACTGAGAGTTAGAGGTCAGAATACAGAGACATGGAGGAAGACAAAGAGAGTCTTACAGTATAAAACAACAAACAACTTGAATCAGTCCAGCTTCAGCTGATGGTTTTCTGGCATAAGCTCCATAGTTACTGAAACACACATGTTCGCCATCAAGATCAGACACATAAACAGCTTTCCAAGACAAAACACTAAACAAAAGAATGAAGCATTTATTAACTAATTTAATCAGATAAAAGTTTTGCAGTATATTCATTTAAAAATTCATTTAAGAAAAACATTCATAAAAAAAAAATTAGGCCATTTTATTCCATTATTCCTCGTATGATGATGAGTGAAGCTGCAACATTAACCAGCGTGACACGTCTGCACAAAAGCATGGAATACACCAAGAGACACACACTGAGAAATGAAGACACACAAGTTTTGACCCCTATTCTCATTAAAATTTAATCAATTTAATTTATAGTCAATAGAGCCATCTTGTCTGCACACCCACACTATTCTCTATTCTTGCATTTACAGTAACAGTTAGCTTCCCTCGGCATCAGCCAATATTGTTAATGTGAGATGTGGTTTAGTCCAATTAATGTAATTAGTATGTTAATGAGCTGCTCACCATCAGATAAAAGCTTTGTTTGGAGGGCTTGATTTCTAGTTGATATTCAACCCTCAACTTCTCCACTGTAGTACAATTCCACAGGGTGATGCTGATGCACACACACACACACATACCCACGAGGTCCTTATCTGTTGCATTCATTGTTTTTCTCTATGAATATGACAAATGAGAGCAGTAGTAATGAGCATGCCATAAAAATACACAAACCTCTTTAGTATTTTTTACCAGCCATGTGTGCAGTGACAGTAAGTGTCTTTTTTATATGTCAGGGAGGCTCGTCAATTATTTTTTTAATTACCAACACAAAGAGTGGCATCCCACACAGGAAATATGTGCATCATACACACCACCTATTAAAATTCACTTTCATGAGTTCATCATTTCTTAAAAATCCCATTCCATTTGCGTTATTACATGTTTTTTCATGCTGTACCATTAGGCAAAAATAAAGAGTTTTATTTAATTTTGAACAATCCTGCCTCTCTCCTCTCACATTAAAAGCAACATTTTGTCTCCCTCACTAATATTCCCTTTAGTTTACACTTTCTAAACGACTCTTGTGTGTGTGTGTGTGTGTGTTACGGTACTATCTTTGTAAATGACTTCAGCGGGAAAAAATCATACTGACAAACCAAATGCTCATTAGGATTTTAATTCAACCACACATATAAGTTTGAAACATAAATGAAAGCTCACCAGGTGTTTTGAACAAAAAGTACTCATGATTGGCATTTGTGTTTTGATGCTTGTCACAAACATTGTGCATGTGGGCAAGTTAGAACACTGGGTTGCATCTGTTGTAAATTTGGAAAATTGGTAAAAAGCTTTTGTTGTGACAGAAATGGAATTGCCATCATTTTCTATAATGTGCGAGAAAGAAAGAGAAAGACCAATGAAATATGACATGAGTTATAACAGAAGCAGAGTTCTCATTTTGTCCGACTGTGCAGGGAATTATCTTTGTGTGTGTGTGTGACTTTTCATCTGTTTGTTGTGTTTGGAGACAGTTTGAACTTGTGAACATTTAGCATTATGAAAACTTGAGTCGCCAGCTGAGTTGATATTTAACCCCTCTAACAGCATTTTTGATGCAGGTGTGACTGTGAAAGACAGTTAGCACGCTTTAGCTGTGCTGCTAAACTAGCAGATAGATGGATGTTAATTGCGGTACACATGCTAAGCACATGCCAAACGTTTCCACTGAAATGTTTGGAAAATTACCATTCTAGTCCATGTTATTCCGTGTGATTTGAAAATCCTTAAACTGTTGAACATGTGACAGTTGGCGGCTCAGCGGGATGAGATGCTTCCTCACGTGTTCCACACAGCGAGCTCAAATCTGGCTCAACCTTTGTCGTCTGCTCCATGTTGATTTAGCATGAATGTACTATGATGAAGCAGGAAAACTTAGCAAAAATGTGACTGTCAAGAGGACACATCAGTCAACATTGTTTAAAGGACCATACCGGCCATTTTGCATGTTTGTCTAATATATTCAATTTTCATACATGTAACGTTACTGACAACCATTTCCCAAAGCAAACTACTGGAACGGTGAATTAAAAATGTTTTTCAGACCTTCCAGATCTCTGTTTCATTTCATTCTACGCTATTAAAATCAGCTTGTTGATACTTGAAATGTTCTTGGGATAAGTAATCCATCATGTGAACAACATGCATATTCAGGTTTTTTTTTTTGTTTGTTTTGNAGAGTGAATGTATGTCTCCACCAGGGAATATAGTCCCAAAAGAAGACCTGCATTTATCAAAAACTTTAAACAACCATGACCTCATAAGGCTGCGTAACTATTAGCAGCCGGAACATTGATTTTTAAGGTGGGTGCATCGCTTGAGTATTTGATTTTTAAAGATTAAGTTATTTTGCAAAATATCAGGAAAACTGAAATACGGTTTTATCCTTTGGGAAATGGTTGTCTGTAGTGTTATGTGTATGAAAATTGAATATATTAGGCTCAAACATGCAAAATGGTCCTTTAAGGAGACACACACACACACACACACACACACACACACACACACACACACACTCATGCATGCATGCACACACACACGTGCAGAAACAGACACACCAGATTTGCCAGCTGTGTATAATTTTAATGAAGTGTTTGTGGAATTCATTTGCAAGTTAATCAATAACCGCATGTTAAATTTCTCCCTCTGCCCGTCCTCTCTTTACTTTTCTCTCTGTCTTTCCATCCATGTTCCTCCACTCGCCCTCTGGCCCTCTCTCTCTCTCTCTCTCTCTCTCTCTCCCCCCATCATTCACTCTCAGTTTATCTCTGTTGAACCATGACTGTGAGCCAAACTGTGTGATGGTGTTTGAAGGAAAGAAACTGCATCTCAGAGCTGTTCAGGATATCGGCCCTGGAGAGGAGGTAAAAAAAAAAAATATCAAACTGCAGCTTTACAACATGGAGTATGAGGGCGATTTTATTGAATTTGAGCTTATATGTCCGTCTTCTTCATAAGCAATAACTATTGAATGCTTTTTGCTTTTTATTGATTGAGGAGAAAATGCTGAAGGCAACATTTTGAGTGATACTGAATCTGAGGACCATAACATCATCTGGCTTTTACTCTACAAATAATAATCCACATCAACAAGCCCTATTTAAAAAAAAAATCTACCCCAATGAAATACACGACACTCCAGTTGTCAGAGTTTTACACTCACGCTGCATACTCCACTACTCCTTTTAACCATGAAATGAGATGTATCCGTGCCATCTGAACTAAGACACACACACACACACACACACGCAGGGATGTAAACTAGCATGATACTGCTGCTGCCAAAGTGTCGCCAAAAGAAATAAATAACAAAATAAGCTAAATCACTCTCTGTCTCCAGCTAACAATCAGTTACATTGAGACGTTAGCACTGACTGAGGACAGGCAGAAACAACTGGAAGACCAATACCATTTTATCTGCCGCTGCCAGCGATGTGACTCTCAAGACAAAGTAAGACACACACACACAAATTGCATTTCTTCAATCAGTGCTGATTTGTTTGGTGTTTTGTCCATACAATTCTTTTTCATTCACAAACACACAATTTTGTCACTGGCTGCGTTTAAATCAGTTAATAATCCAACCTCTGGCCAGTCCTTTGTGATTGTCTAAACTTAACCACCATTCCTCAAACCTTCAACTTTGCAAAAATGTCCACACTTTAGAGATACAAAACCTAAAGTGGTTCCTGCAAGAACAGGACAAACACACAAGCACATGCACACACACACTCACACACTTCTGCCATGCCTCTGTTGACTCATACAGTGTACCGGTGCATAGCGTGTTACAGTGTACCCTTTACCATCCTCTCCTCCTTCCTCCTTCACTCTCACAGTCTGCCTTATCTCCTGCTGTCCTCCTCTTCCTCTCTGTTACTCTGTCATGCTCCACCTCCTCTCTCTCTCTCTCTCTCTCTCTCTCTCCTCCTGACCACCTACTGAAAAATGAGAAAAATTGTCCTGTCTTTCAGCTTCAGTTTTCTTTCTCATCCATCATAATCTTCTCCATGTTTCTCTTCTCGTGTCTCACTCTGTCTCTCTAAATGCATGTTTTCATTTCCATCTCCAACTTTCCCTCCATCTCTTTCCCTCTCTCTCTCTTTGTCTTCCTCATCCTTCATTTATGCTCCTACTCTACCACACCTTTGGACAAAAAAATGCATGCAGTACATACAGACACAGTCACACACACGTGCACACACATCCACCCCACACTCATGTCATTTTCTCTCTTTTTTTAATCTTCACATGATGATAGCAAGCTGCTGGGTTGTGACCTAAAGTTGTCATGGTAGATGAGTGTTGACATCAAACTTGGGGGGACTGTGTGTGCATGCACGCTCTGAGTGTGTTTTTGTGTACTAGAACTTACATGTACCATCAAAGAGTGTTTTATTTCCCAGAGATGACCACTTTCCGTGTTTTTTCTTACTTGTCTCTTTCTTTTTATCTCACTCTCTCTCTTTTTTCCTACACGGGTAAGGTCACAATTAACCACGCTCACAAGATCACTACTTAAGAAGCTCATACACAGCAAAGCTTGGTCATTCGTTACAAAAATGTATATAGAAACACACACACACACACACACTGTTAACTGACTGCTGTTAACTGTCACTGAGCTGGGATGAGATGTGAATGGCAGAAATTTTTATCACTTGGGTTTTCTCAAAAGAACATTAACAAACCCGTTCTATTCTGTCGTTCTTTTTAATACTCTCTCATCCATTCATCAGCATGGTATACGCTACATGTGTGTCTGTATTTAAGTTATAACAGTGTATGTATACAGATGAGTGGGTTTGTTTGGACATTTATTTCCTATGTATAAATTATTTCCTCTCCTTTCTGCCCAGGATGGACTCATGCTATCTGGGGAAGAAGCCACGTGGCTCCAGCTGAAGGAGGCCCTACCCAGACTGGAGGGGCTGAAAGCAGATTTGGGTATCCAGTACCTTTAATATCCACTGCAGCCAGAGGATTTTAGCATTTTCATTATGTGGGATGTCGCTGTCAGCATTTCTTTATCCTTAAACATTTCAGGGCTGCAGGTCTTGACTGACGCACAATTATCAGGCTTTTTTTTATTACAAGGAGACAAAAATAAGCCTATATGTCTCATATATGTGATTCTATAATGTTAGTGCCATTACATGGTAAACATGACTGCATTGTTGCCTCAGGTGAAGTTAGGTAACTACACGTGGTATTGGAGCTTGTTCCACTACTACTTGTGTTGGACAGCTTTTTACAGATTTGCTGTATTGTAGCTCCACAGCCTGAGGAATATAAGACCTGATGGCTGCCATGGTTGGTACAGTAGAAGAGGAGAGGAAATGCATGACAATACTGGAGAGGGTTTACTTTCAGAAAGACTTAAAAACTTATAAAAACTGTCATCCATGCATGGCTCCAATGCTTAGCAAATTTACACCAAAGCTGTCTTCATAAATAATACTATTTAAGTATTGGAGGTATGCAGCTATAATTTTCACCTTTTGGGGGTTATAGTACATATGTTGGTTCCTTAAGTGACTTTCCAGATTGGAAAGCAGTGTTAGAGGGCTGCAGTCATCTGTTGTCAGCTGTTGGTGATGCTGTCCCTGATGAAAATCTATATAAGCTGAGAGTGACAGACATGGCTCTGGATGCCTGCATCCAGCTGAGATGCTGGGAGGAAGCTGCGGGATACGGGGAGAAGACACTTCCAGTATATAGGTGAGTCACCGCATCTGTGTGTGTAAAATCATCTGGTTGGATTTGCAGGTCTCAGGATTTGGAAGTTGCAGTTTTTTAGGGTTTTAGGGTTTAGTTTTTAGGGTTAGGGTTAGGGATCCAGGGATCCAATCCAGGGATCAAAGAAGAAACATGGATTTGAATCGTGTAACAAACCCCTGCTGAGATCCGATGATAATGCATTGAAATCATGATTTTAATATAACAACTATTAATCATGTAATCCTTTCTGCAACATATTCTGCATTCTGACATTGGTTTTTGTATTGCCCATCTCCCATGATGTGTTTTGTATTTTGGTTTATTTATTTTGCACATTTGAGACGACTCCTCAAAAGAGTCCAACACAGTTTTGGTGATACTGAAACCTGCTGTCCTTGCACCCAAATACATGCCTTTTCAGTGTTTGCTAGATCACACTTCAAGCCCTTTCTCTGTAATCCAGTCACAGGCAAAGCAAGCGTGCAAATGGATTTTCTGTCACATACACCTGTTTCTCTAGCAAAAGAAGTGACTGGAAAGCAAATGCCCATTTTCTTCTGCCAAGTTTATTCCTCTAAGATGTTTTTTCTAATGAGTTTGTTGCTATTTGCATAATATACATAATTGAAAAGTATGTACTTTGATGAGTTTCAGAGGAAATGTTTGTCAGAGAGAATGAATAAAATAACAATAAACTGAAAAACAATGCTATGATGAAACATCACTACTAACTCTGGCTTGGAAAATAACAATAGAGTTGGATATCACAGTAGTGACAAAACAGAACATTATAAGCTTCACAAAGACAGGATTGGTTAAAGGACTCTTGTGCTGGATGTCTTCATATTGTACAGGTGTTCATGTTATTGTGTCCATTTCCTGTTTGTGCTCTTTAATTTTTCTTTTTTGAGAATGCAGCTGACCCAAAATCCTACACTATTTGCTACAATACTGTAATTATCAATACAAAGCAGTAATGCATAAGAAATTATCCTTTGTGTGTGTGTGTGTCCATGCATTTATATTGTTAAAGGCAAAACAAAAAAAAAAAACACTAACACTATTTTGTTTTCATCTCTAACTGATCAGAGCCATTTTGTTTTCTTCCTGCACCTCCTTGCTTGTTGTGTTCTTTTCTAGTAAACAGCATTTTAAAGGAATAATTCACATTTTAAGTCTTTAAGCATTTGCTTGCATAATTGGTTTAGAGTGCTTAGAGCTAAGAATAGACAGCAAGATAAAGTAAGTCAACAGGCAGACTAAATTAAATAACTAATTAACAAATTAAATAAATCTGTTTTTTTATCATGGGAACAGAGGCGTAAAATCGCTGCCCTCAGGTTAACATCATCATAATTTCTGTTTCACAGTGCAAAATGTTCAGACATCTACATGTGCAGCTTCAGATGTTTGGACAGAGAGGAGGATGCTGGATGATATGTTTGCAGCTAGTCTTTTGTAATGGTTGAATACATTTGCCAGTACATGAAAAAACATATTTGCCTATTTTTTTTTTTAATTTGAGAGCATTACATTACTACAGACATGGGTGTTTTTTTGTTTTTTTTATTGTTTTACCTTTAATTTTTTTTTTGACAAGTATTTACCCAGACTGCAGCCTTCTTAGTAGAGGCAGACTTATAAATTACATCAGGTATTACTTTAGAGCGTTGGACTGCCTTACATAGATATTAATGCAGCTTCCAGATGACTACTGATGTATTTTTGAAAAGGCTCCATCTTTTTATAGCACTCTGAAAGACATGGGGAAAGTCTCTACTGGATTGCATGCAGAGCTTTAGGAGAATGATAGCAAGGTTAGGGTGTAGTGGGAAAAAATGTACAGGTATATCATCGATCTGCTTCGATAATTTAAAGTGGCTGCCCTTTCTTTTTTAATCTCCAATGCTTTTCTCCAAATGCACTCAGTTTGCCTGTTTGACCTGATAATTTATAACCTTCTTTGCAGATATTTTAATGCAGATGGAGAATCAAGAAAAGGATTTGTTTCTTTGATCCTGAAGAGCCGTGAGGTTTTACAGGATCAGTGTTGAAACTGAGTAGACATCACAGAAGGGAAAGGATTGAAAGAAAATGTCTGATTGTGTGGTTGTGGTCTGATCTAGAGCAGCTAAAACAGAAACAGAGAAATTTTAAATCAGATGATTCAGTGAACATAGCATGTATTTGCCACTTTTGGAGGTAATTACCGATGAGCAATGACAAGCAGCAGATTCAAATTATAGTTTACTAATCTTAATTTTAATTCACATTCTGCTTGTTTGAATTTGGGCATTACAGCGGCTGATATACTGTATTTGTGAACATTTGAGGGAAAGCCTTGATTCTGCAGGTTATCCATCAAAGTGCTGCAGCGAGGAGACATGAGAGGCTTTGGGTTTGAATCATCATTACAGACAGAGTGAGGTTATGAGTTGTGAGATTCTAGCCTGTAGCTGATGAGACAGAGACAGACTGTAATTATACTGCAGCTGCTTTCTAATGCAAAGGGCCATTCAAAATGCTTTACATTAAGGCATAAAAATCATTAGATTTACATTTAAAAGACATCAAGAAGGGAAATTAAGATGAAATGTATTTTGAATTTTCATTCAATTTAATATCGCCTCATACTTTTTTAGAGGAGGTGCAGTTCAGACCCCTGCAGACTCATTAGATTAATACAAAATATGGATAGAAGATATAATATCCAAATCATTTTCTTTGTTTGTCTGCTTGATAGCAGGATATCTTAAAATGTTATGGATGGATTTGGATGAAGTTTGAGGGACAGATGAATACCTGTCGAGAGGAAGAAGTGGCTAAATTTAGGAGGTGATCCAGATCATAATCTGGATCCAAGATCCAGAAGAAGCTAATGGGCAGATTTCAATTATATTTAGCATAATGAATCTTTTATTTATTTTTTTAAAAAATGATCTACTTATTTTGGTGTTGATCCAGATCACATTGTGTCATACAGAATCCAGAAAAAGGATTTATTTGTTACTTTTTATTTTCCTGATTGCATTTTCACAAAATGTAAGTGTGTGTGTGTGTGTGTGTGTGTGTGTGTGTGTGTGTGTGTGTGTGTGTTAATGAGTGACAAATTAATTTTGTGTGAAGGGCAGGGCTCTAGTGGCGTAGCCATGCTCACGCATGAACACAACAGCATATCCACACGGGAGAAACAGCAATGCAGTCCATCAATAAATAACCAGAGAGAGAGAGAGAGAGAGAGAGAGAGAGAGAGAGAGAGAGAGGATGAGGAGGAGCAGGAAGAGATGGAATAATTGACAATGCTTGAAAAAACAGTGAGAAAAATCAGTTTCAAAGAAAAGAAGGGTGTGGGATGGTTGTGGGGGTTTTAAAGAAGAAGCAAGAGGGGTTAGATTAGGATGACAGTAAAAGAGGAATAAGAGAGAAGAAGGAGAGAGGAGCACACGAGAATTTGGGTGTATGATGAGATAACACAAGGGTGGGGGGGAGAGAGAGAGTTGGCAAAGCTGAAGCAAACAGAATGAGAAGGAGACAAGCCCCAGGATGAGGACGTTAAGGAGAAAGTATAACAACAGACGGAAACAAAAGAGGGCTGAATGAGGAAAAGTGAGGGAAAGCACCAAAGGAATGCACATCATTATCTTGGAAAGGAGGGGGCATGAAAGACATAAGAAAATGAAAGTGTATGAAAAGAATGAAAGTGAAACAGAAAAGCAGTAAGAAAAATAAAGAGGAAGAGGCAGAGATGAGAGTGAGAGGAGGATCTTCCATATTCATCTCATATCTTCCTTTGGGCTCTTCAGATGGCAGGAAGAAAGATAGCTGCAGGAGTTCTCTATCCCCCTCTTCTTCCCATCCCTCCCTCATTCTCTATTCCTTTCTTCTCCGCTCTCTGCAGGTCTTTTTCAACTCCTCTCTTCAAGTTATGAAGTGTAGATGCTTTTCCCTGTGTGTGTGTATGTGTTTATGTGTGTGCGCCAAGCTTATTGACTGTTCCCATACTACATATATTTTACCAGCCTGCACCCATGCACACACACACGCACAGAGTCTTACACAAAAGCACATGTACATACACAAGTCAACAAGTATAGGTGTGACTTCTTGTACACATAAATTAAATATCCGGCCTTAACAAAATCAGATACAAATAATTGAAAGTAAAGCAATTGAGAGAGAAATCCAGTAACAATATATATGTATACAACATATAATAATATAATATATAACATATAATAATATAATATAATGGCAAGGATCAAATAAAGACTTATGACAACTGAAATACCGAGGCAGGATATTTTATATCCATCAATTCTCTTATCAAAGATATGTTATCCTTCAATTTCTGATTATTAAATATTGGCAGATAATATGTACTTGCTGATATGTCAGTAATTTCTTTTAGATACAACACAGATTAACAGCAAAAAAAAACCCAAAACATCTCAGTCGTGCATTGTCAATGAACATGGACTTCCTTATAGATGCATATATATCCGTCAGTTTTACAGGGATGAATTATATTAGATTTCTACATGGAAAGTAGAGCAGAGAATTTCATTTTTTCTGTGGATGTGTTGTGACTGTGAATAAAGGTATAGGTTTTCCTGTAAAAGCTTTTTGTCATTGAACACATCATGGCACAGTTCTGTTTTCTGGTGTCTATCATATTCATCTGGGACGTGCATAAAGTAGAAGATGATGAGCTTGGTTGCAGGGAAAGCAGGCTTATAAAAGTGAAATTGCCAATAAAAAATAAGTTCTGACTGCGGTGCTGTGAAAACCTTATATATGGTATGTAGAAATGTAACCTTGTTTAAAAGTACATTTTCGTTAATTCATAGATTCAGATCCAAGCTGCAGGAGTCCCAGAGAGCTTAAGCTTTATTTAGGTGGTACTTTCTGCTTGGGTTTAGTTTCAGTCTACAATGAATGCCAAACATGAACCTTCTTGATGTGAGGCCACAACGTTCAGCTCACTGTCAATCAATCAATCAAACTTTATTTATATAGCACCTTTTCATACAGTTTAATTTTACAAGTGATTGATACACACAGTAGAGACATTAAACAGCTGAAGTTGAAGTAATATACAGTACAAAGATATAAGATCATTTAAAAAATTGCAGTAAAAGACAAACTAGTAATAAAGAACATATTAGGCTAAAATTAAAAAAAAAAAAAAAAAAAANAAAAAAAAAAAAAAAAAACAGATTGAGAAGGTTTGAACTCTAATGTTAACAACAGCTCTGCTTAGATCCTCTGTTAATCTGTCTGAACTCTTTTTTGTCCTGGTAACGTACATCATGGTGCTAAGTTTGCTAAACTCTGGAAGTACAAACTTTGTGGTACCAAATAGAAAATATATTTTAAGTGAAATACTCACTTCTCATCTTTTCCATATGCTTTCGTTCGCCCTCTTCAGTTTCCTTTTTAAACCCAGTTCTGGGTTTCCGCTCATGAACAGCAGGCATTGGGTATTTTGTTCCAAACAAGATTCTCATTAGTTCCCCTGAATTTATCTGGAAATGCTACACTTTTCCACAACTCTTAATTTCTCCTCCCTTCCCTCTCTTACTCATAACCCCCAGCTATGGCTCTCTGTGTGCTGCATAGTTTACTCTCATGGGAAAAAGGAAGGGGATGGAAATCCAAGAGACAGAAAGTTAATTAAATTATTTTAATTGCCGTACTGTTGTTTACGTAAAGAGTTGGTGTAATTGGTTTGGTGTTGATGATATGTGTGCATTTGCATGTCATTTCTGTGTGAATCACTGGCTCAGTAATTAAATCAATATTGTAAGTTGTTATTATTCATGGAGGACTAATGTTGTTGTTTAGTCTTTGAACTTTCCATTTAATGATTAAAAATTAACCAGAGGGTCTGGGAGAAGCTCTGTAATTGGTGCTCTTGTCAGTATTTTAGTTTGGCTTGAAGGTTTAAGCAAATAGGCTGTTAGCATTGTGAGTGAAAATTTAGCTTTAAAATGATCAAACAAGCTGTTGAGTTTCAGATTATGCTGCTGACTGGCTGAAGTACAAATTAATTTTCACAAAGCTAATTTGCTTCTGATATCAACTACTGAAAAACATTTTTGCCTAAGATATTGTTAGATATAAATAACATTATAACTGTGTTATCAGCTGGTGCAGTGCAATTTCCCATACATTTTAATGAATTAAGACTGTATATTGAACCTTGTCATTGTCCGTCCAGAAGTGAAATCTGAAGTAATTACACCAGGTCACATGCAGTGATATGGAGTCAGATGTTTGTGTGTAAGCATGTTCATATATTTATATGAAGCGCTATATAGGACAAAAATCACTTTTCGTTCACGCACATGCTAACAACCTCATATCGCACACACACATGAAAGCACGCATATACTATACTATAACCAGACACATACATATATGAACGTCATATCGCACACACACACATATATGAAAGCGCGCATACACTATAGTATAACCACACACATGAACGTCATATCGCACACACACACATACATGAAAGCGCGCATACACTATAGTGTAACCACACACACACATACATGAAAGCGCGCATACACTATAGTAAACCACATATAGGCACTACTACACGCGCAGATTATACGTGTGTGAATGAGAGCTCATCAATACTAGTGTGTGTAAGAGGTAGCATACTTGTCTGTATGAGAGATGATACATGTGTGAATGAGAGACAATTATACTAGTGTGTGTGAGGCAATAATGTCACGGAAGAGGCGGGGCTAAAACCGGAAGCACAAGAATAAGCAAAAACCAGAATAAAAGCATAATATGTAGCGATTTATTTGGCTGCTAGTTATTGTTGATGTTACACTACAGTATTTGAGATGATTAGTATTAGAGTACCAACGTAATGGAGCAGTATTTGAAATTCCACTACAGCCTTTACGAGTGGTGCAATAAAGTAGTATGTAGTTGTCTTATATAGTTACCTGAATTACAATGAAATTTACTTTATTTATTTATTTATTTATTTNGTTGTCTTATATAGTTACCTGAATTACAATGAAATTTACTTTATTTATTTATTTATTTATTTATTAGTATTATTATTATTATTATTATTATTATTTATAATTATTTTATTTCATCACTGTCAGTTATCAGTTACAATTAAAACAAACAAAAAAATAAATTTTTGGTAAACTGNTACAATTAAAACAAACAAAAAAATAAATTTTTGGTAAACTGGCACTGGGGTGTTTAGAGGAGATACTTAGAATATGCTAAATTAAAAGAAAAAATATTTAATTTAGAGATTATCTTACATTTTTAAGCACCTGCCAATAATGTACATACTCTGTGGACCTCTAACTGTTGTAATACTGTAATTTAAATATTCCAAAATATTGTATTATTTGTCATTAACAAGCTATCATGCTCATGTTTGCTGCAATTCTCTAAATGTCCAGCAGGTGGCAGCACATTAAATAATAAATTAGGCCCACACACCAAATGGCACAAATAAAAAATAAAATTAAATGTAACACTTCTGAGCTACCAGATTAAATGATGATGATGTCATAGAAGGACCACGGCTATAAACATAAGTTATATAAAATATTAGGTAACACTTTTATCTTTAAATACATACTACATCACATTACAACACAATTCAATATTTTGAAATTCAGAAGTTGAAATGTTGAAGTTCAAATATTTGTATGCACCACTCGCAAAGGCTGACCGCTTTATTCAATTTCAAATACTTGTTCCATTACATTGGTACTCTAATACTAATCATCTTAGTTACATTATGCTTTTATTCTGGTTTTTGCTTATTCTTGCGCTTCCGGTTTTAGCCCCGCCTCTTCCGTGACATTATTGCCTCTCAGACTAGTATGATCTCTCATTCACACGTGTAATCTGTGTGCATAGTAGTGTCTATGCGATATGCATGATCATACCATTGCGTGTGTGATTACACTAGTGTGTATGTGTGCGATATGCGCTTGTTAGTACAATATGCGTGGTGACACTAGCGTGTCNTTACACTAGTGTGTATGTGTGCGATATGCGCTTGTTAGTACAATATGCGTGGTGACACTAGCGTGTCAACGAAACATGATGCAGTATGCGTGATCATACCATTGTGTGTGTGGTTACACTAGTGTGTATGTGCGCGATATGCACTTGTTAGTACAATATGCGTGGTGACGCCAGCGTGTGTGTGAATGAAACATGATTTTTGTCCTATACGGCTCTTCATAGATTTATGCTGTGTATCCACGGCTCTGACTCCTCAAGTTTCAAAGTTTCAGGTTTGGCAGCTCAGCTTAATGATGCGAGTATCATGATGTTATGCTAATGAGGCTCATTAATCCAAGTTCTTTCAGACTCATACTTTGTAATGAAGTGGAAGGATGGGCGGAGGAGAGAGCCTGAGAGCAGCGCAGACAGTAGAGCAGGGAATGATTGGAGTGCTGAGGAGATGGAATGTGGGCGGAAGTAAAGAGGAGCAGAAGAGATGCCTTACTTGGAAGGTGGACAGACGGGCAGACCACGACTTTGCCAGGTTACTGTGGATAATTCACTGCGGGACTATTTTCTCCAGCAGGAATAGTTCCCCATCATAACTGTATCACCAAAGGAAGTTTCAATAGACAAATTTATTTTTGAAAATTTATTTTTATTTTTATTTTTGACAGGGGGACACAGAGGTGTCCCCCTGTCTGTGCTGCTCTGTTGACTGTCTTGGTTTCTGTCCCCCGTCTCTTCCCCTTTCTCCATATTGCAGACAGTATTATCCTGATCCCCATCCAGCCCATGGGGTCCAGCTGATGAGAGTTGGAAAGCTGCAAGATTACCTGGAACACACAGGTGATGCTATGAACACATTCACACAGGTAAGTGTGTGTTAGAGAAAGAGAGAGAGAGAGAGAGAGAGATATGAAATACTTTGCCAATTAAAAATTTTCTTAGTTAAAGGAAAAGTCTGTATTTTACAGCCTTGGTCTTGTTTTTTAGTTTTGGATATAATTTCTATGTTAACATTTTACTCACCATTTTCATTGATAACTTTAAACATCAGGTCAATCCCCAGTTTAGCCATATTATCTAACCACAAGTAAAAATGAAGGCTCTTCAAATAGATATTCAGTCATGCGATAACAATAGCAGGAGCCACAGCTAAAGGCAAGCTTCAGTCAGTGATTTATTTTCTTTCTCCAGGGGTATCGAATCATAAAGCTCACCCATGGTGACAGTCACCCCTTAACTGTTGATCTCCTGAGGAAGATGGAGGAATGTCACACTGAAATGGATCAACAATCAACTAGAAATGACTAAAACACAGCTAGAAAACTACCTGCTGCTGCATTTCATTTAACTGAGTGGGTTGATTTCATTTGTGCCATTTTGTGTTCTAACTCTCTGATTTCACCAGCCTCAGTCGTCTGATTATTATATATGTCATATTAATAAAAACAAATTGACATAAGAAATCAGTTCATCCGCAGAACCTTTTGTTGTAGTCTTTCAGTGTCTACTGGCAAAATTCAACGTGGACAGTGGGCAAAATTGCAGATAGGTAAAGGCCCAAATACATACAGCAATATACCATATACATTTCTGTTCTGATTAAATTATGTTATGCCTGGTAAATCTGTGCAGTTTAAATTGAAAGCATTTTTCTCTTTTCTCCTTTTTAAAAATGTTTTGAAATTATTTGTTCCTCCTTATGATTGATGAAAGGTATTGCAATATGTGTTAGTGAGGAATAACCAATGAAAACTGAGTCTTTTTTGACTTTTTTTTTTTTTTTTTTTTAAGGATTTAGCATAAAAATCTATTGTGTAATATTACATTTTAGGAACAGTGGTCACAATAAATGGCATATTTCACTACAGGCATATGCTTAAAATTATATCTGTTTATTGTGTGTGTGTGTGTGTGTGTGTGTGTGTGTGTGTGTGTGTGAGAGAGAGAGAGAGAGAGAGATACATACAGAGAAAGAGAGGAAGAGTTTATAGTTCTCTGTCTCCTGTATGTAACACATATACAGATAACATCTTGATGAGTGATCTCATACTCATAACAGTGTGTGTGTGTGTGTACTTGTGTGTGTTTCAGACCATGAGTGTGTTGTTTTAGTAAAGTGGGGTTATCAAAATGTCCATCTTTACTCTTTTCATATCCATTCCACACACTTCCTTTAGTAATCCTTGTGTGTGTGTGCTGTCAGTGTGTGATTCCCCAAGTTGGAAAACCAAACACCAAAGTGTGTGTGTGTTTGTGTGTGTTGGAATGTTCATTGTAAAGTTCAACCCTTTGTGAAATGATGACAGCATTTCCTTTGAGAAGAAAAGACTGTGTGTGTGTGTGTGTGTGGTGATTTCATTTAGTTTAAGGCTATATATAAAAGGTTTTGCTTTGCTGACACTTTTTTGCAATATAGTTGACATGTCATGTTAGAAACTCTCCATCCATCCTGCATTCATATTCAGGCTGCAGAACACTTCTCATTAATGTTATCTGACATAAAAAATAGTTCTTACGCAAAACATCTTAGTTTTGTTATTACTGAAAATTATAGAAATCACAAACAAAAAGCATTTAAATTACAAATAAATGGTAAGTCTTGATGCTGGGTCCAAAGCCTTTACAATAAAATGCGATCTCTTTCTCTGGACACGGATTCTGCATAATAACATCAGCTGTAGCGTCACGCATTTGCACTTTGCATTCAAATCGTTCTCCTTATCTGGATTCTGCCTTCATATCTGCTTGCAGATGGCAGGTCGTTAACGCCTTTAGAGCCTGTTTCCTCTTTGCTCCACAGATGATTTTCATCCATTTTATAAAGCTGATAACTTTTCTGTGGGCTGTTCTCTGCTCATTCTAGCTGCAGGTACCCATTTATGGAAAGTCACAAATAATAAAATCATTTTATTAACGAGAGTGAGCAGGAAGGCAAGATGGAATGACATTTTCAAGTTTAATTTTCAACTTTTTATGTGGATTTTTATCTCACAAATACATCAAAATGATATGGATTGCACACATTTTCCTAACTGCCCCAGATTTGAACAGCAAATTCCTGCCTCAAATTCTTCAGGAACAAGCATTGCACACTTCCACCAACAAGTTAACTAAGCTTGATTAAATGCTCATTTTGGAGAACGTTAGCTTCCTAGTAAGTCTGAAAATCCTGCAAACACTGATATCATGAAAATACCTTGTGCTTAAAAACAAAAGTTTGCAGAAAGGCCAGTCAAAAGGGCAACTACGCCATTCAATTTCTCCATACAGTGAGGATCCTGGAGATTTTACTGTATGGCAGTGACTGCTAGTTTTTCACTTGAAAGATTTTGCAAGATGTGCAGAAACTGCAGAGAAAAGGATTTAGTTAATTGTATCTTCAGAAGATTGAATCAAATGAAAGTGAACATTAAATGGAAAAGTGAATGAGCCATGGAAAAGACTGTCCTACTATACAATATTGCTGTTCCACATCCCATAATGGTGGACAAATCACATTTACCATCACTTAACCATAACCCTCTGTCTCTCTGTCCTTCTCTGTCATTTACTGTCTCTCTCTCTCTCTCTCTCTGCCATTGTCTCTCTCTTTCTCACTCCCCAAAGGCGATCAAATTAAATTCACTATCCATTTCTTTCACTGCAGGAAGCCAGAGCCAATCAGAAAAAAGGTGCCACAATGTTTTTTTTTTTGTTTTTTTTTACACCATCTCCATTTTCTCACCCTGCTGGCATTTACTTTCCCCCATTTTCAAATTTCACTCTCATTTCAGCATCTGTCCTTCCTCTGGTCTCACCTCCACCCTTTATCTGAGGCTAGTACTCTCTCCCTTTTTCTCTCCATCTGTCTTGCTCTTCATATATCTTTGCTCTCTGGGCTTAAAACACAATCTGTTAAAGAAAAGACTAGCCCCAAACACAGGTGGAACCTGATGTCACGTGAAAACATGGACAGGTCTTCTAATACACAATCACTAAACAAGAACTAGAAGGGCGTTCATTTGATGTATACCTCCACCAAGGCTGAACAAGTCCAGACAAAATATATCATGTTCTAATAATATAGTTTCCGGGACAACTATAGTAATTAATTGCTTCATTTGTCATAAGAAATATAATTGATTTTTCATTGGGATTTGTGCATTACTTTTGAAGAGTTGCAAAAATATTGAAACCTATTTCACAATGTTAATCTGCCCTTGCATATGGATCTGCACCAAAATTCAATGGGTTCTTCCCTGAGCCCAGGTTCATCAGGATTGTTTTACCTATAACTCTTTAAGGAATTAGCTAACAAACAAACAAGCAAACCAAGAGATACTAATATCAGTGAACAGCAGTAAAGTAGACCCACAATTTTAATATTAATAAATCAAACATTTCCATTATGTGACTATGCCTGTAATATCCATTAAGTATATACTCCAGTATAAGATGATCTTGTGTATAAGCGACCCCCTGATTTTGACCTGCATATTTAGATTTTAAAGAAACCCATATATAAGCCGACCCCCTGATGTTGTTCTATCAGTTTGTTTAGTAAATTACTGGTACCTGTTTTTTGTGGGCATTGTCATAATATTCCTCTGATTTTCTGAAAATAATACATGTACCAGTTGTGGCGACTATTTTAAAACTTCACCACTTTAACGGGGCTTCTCTTTCTGACTCACCGGAATGATAACATATCGCACTCTTGTTCTTTTCGTAACTTATTTTCAAAATCAAAATAATAAAACATGACATGAGGTGAGGTCAAAAACTATACCCCTGCCCAGTTCCACATAAACACTGATCAGCCTCCAGCTGAGTGTCTATAAATAGACTCCTCCTCCTCCGGTGATCATCACCTAATCAATCAGTTAAGATATAAATATTCAAAAATAATAGCTTATTTGAGTTCACTTTTCCCAAATTAAATATTTTAAACATTTGATAATTAACCAAGAAATGGCTCTAACACTGGTAAACATGATATTTATTTCAGCAGCTGATTACCGTAACTGACCAATCACAACAGCGCTTACTGGCCTCCACAGATGGCTGCCGCAAAATGTGCTGGATAAGATGTTTTGTCAGGAAATATCTCATTCTAAGGTATGATTTAAACTATTTTCCATGGGTAGTGGTAATGGGTAGTATTTCCACCTCTGGAAATTTCATTCTGTGGGATCAAATTTTAATTTCTCATTTATAAGCCGACACCCCAATTTGCTTTGGTAATAAAAACTTAGCTTATACTCAAGTATATATGGTACATCCTAGTTAACCAATCCTGGATTCATAGCTCCTCATGTTTGCATCTCTCCCTGTTCTCCCCACACACAATGAGCTAAATCAGGTGTGTTTAGCCAATCAAATCTGAAAGGCACCAATTCTTGATCAAGTGAACATGAGAACCTGCCATGTAGACAGACATTTCTTTTGGACAAATGATAAGTCAGCAATTATCAAATTAGCTCACAATTAGCTCACAAGTGCAGGAAGAGCAACCATGAGAAAGGTTAGAATTTATCAGGGAATTTAATCAGCTATTCAGAACCATCAATTAAACTCTTCATCTTACCTGCGTCATTTAGAGGATGGGAGAGGTAAAAAACAGAAAATTTACCTGTTCAGTTACCCATATGGTGATTTTTATTTATTTTGCTATATTTTTCAAATTTATTTCTCATCCAATGTTTTGGGCATTCATTTGTCCAGTTTGTCCTTTTCTCCAGTTCTCTTCAACTCTTCACCCAGTGCTCTTGTCTTTCTTTCCTCTCTCTCTTTCTCTCCATTATTGCCATTTTTAGTCTCCTCTCTTCTCTCCTCCATCTTTTCTTCCCCTTCTCCATTCCTCTGTGTGTGGGTGATCAAAGCACACTCACAGGGGCAATGTGTCATACAGAAAGCTGCCCACAGGCTAGTGAGGGTCCACACACACACACACACACACTGAAAATCATGTAAGGGTTGTGTGTAGTCAAGACAATACAAAAAAAATTATAATGTTGCTTCTCAGAGGATAAAGTCTACGTTTTCATGTATCGTTTTTACATATGAAAGCCAAGTCATTATTTTTAAATCAAATTTTGTTGTTTCATTTCATTCCAGTATAAACTAGGATTTAGGAAAACACTATTCATTGGTGTTCATGATAACCAGTTTTATTCCAAAATGCTGTAAATCTGTGTGGACAAGACTTTGCTGGAATTCACTGTGAAATGTGAAAAGCCCAGTTTCAAAATGATATTATAAGTCATATCTTCAACACTAGACCATAATGTTTTTTTTTTTGTTTTGTTTTTTGTTTTTTTTTTTAACATGGATTTGTCATTTTGAAAAGATGTCAGATGTTGTTACGATCTGAGTGATTCATAGTTAACTTGTATCTCCTGGAGGATCACAGTTAGCAGATTAGTTCAAGATTTCAGTCAAAAATATGGCAACAAGGTTTGATTAGAAATAATTTTTGAAACATCACAGATCAACTTTAATAACTGACACTAAAGGCCCATCAAGGCATCAACTAAACTCATCAGCTAAAAGTAATAATCTCTTAGTGTCTGTTAAAGCTCGGGACTTAAATGTCGTTTAACAGAGCAGTGTTATTGCTATGATCTTCATGTATATTTTTGGCACCATACCTTCTGTCCTGCCCTGTTAAATTAACAACACACCTGTTCATTTGATTTATTTTTTTATGTGCCTTAAGCACCCAAATGCAAATAAGTGCATCAGACTCGTACATACATCTTTTAGTGATGTATGACAGAAAATGTAAATGAAACACTGTGTGGGTTTCATTTGAATATTTGAAATGTCAGGATCAGTAATAGCAGAAGCTCTTGGCATCTCCAGCAGGAGATTTGCTGGATGGAGGGACAGACTTCAAAAGCCAGTCTGTCTGCCCAAATGCTTGATGGCTGGTCAGAACTGTGGTCTGTATCCTGTGTAATGTGTGCAGATGGTGCACACATCAAACAATGAGGAGTCAGATGTCAAACTCTTTCAATACATTCCTTTATTTACATCCCTCCATCCTATTCTTACATCGACACAATGCATCTCAGACCACATTCCTCAAAAACAGAACAGTTGTCTGGATCAATAGAGGAACATCACAGTCTTGAATCATGGACTGAGCCCTGGGTGATACTTAGCACTTATGATGACACTGTTTAACGTTTTCATTTTTTCACCAACAGATGAACACTTTTGACTGGTGTAGATGAGCTCGTCATCTGCTGGAGGATCAGGTCTGAACTTACAAATGAGATTTTCTAACCATTTACCACATTACCTTACAAATAAGTATGCTAACTTGTACTGAAACACGTTTTGAGAAATGTGGTCTGATTCAACTTTTCAAACGCACGATACTCCTCAAGAACTTAAAGATGCTAAGTGTGGGATTTCCAGATAACACAATATAATTCCTGTAAACTGCTGCAAACATGTCAGAACAGCATACACTGTTGTTCATGGGGTTTGGCTTCTCTTTTCTTGCTGATTTCTAAACCTTCATTTTAACGGTTATTGTTTCGTGGGAAAATGAGCCCAAAAAACTAATATAACATGACATTTGAAGAGTATTTTAATTTAAAACACCTCATAATTAGTGTATTCCTTTTTAACAAAGTTGCCTCAGATGAAAAGAGATCCATTTATCCTGAAAAGATAATGATTTGCACTATTACAAAAATTATTGCTAGAATTATAAAGTGCTACCTCATTAGATTTGGCAGTGATACATCAAGGAAGGAACCTCACACATAGCATCTTGAAACAGGGAATGAGTACAGGCCTTTAACACACAGAGGTTGGGGTTCCCAAAACATCCCAAACACTGAAGTAGACATTTTGTTCTGCACTTTTTTTTTTTTTTTTTTNTTTTTTTTTTTTTTTTTACTTCAGACAATGTAGCTATCTTTATATTGTCTTTACTTATATAGTCTTTATATGTTTTACCCATTCTTATAAAAATACACCACCAGACATCTTTTTATTTTCAGTTTTTGTCTGTAACCTAGTTGACCATCATCTGTAGAATTTCCTGTTGTACTAGAAATCTGCTCAGACAAAAATAACTACTGTGAATGTGAATGTTTTAGGAAACCCAACCCCCTTAAAATTCCCAAGAGCAACATCAGGAGCAAATGAAACTGACAGAAAACATAGAAAACAAAGATGAGTGTAATATATGATATATGTGTACATATTTATAAATGACATGGGCTCAGCAAAGTATATACAGTTATTTTTCTTTTTTCTCAAATGCATAGTAACTTTGAAGATAATAAAATGTAAATAAATAAGAATAGTAGTAAGCAGCTCTGTCCCTCTTGAGCCTTCATTCTTTCATGATTTGCTTGATGAGTTGGGAGATACAAGCAGGAATTGTGACATCATCAGGTGGACTCTGCCCACATCCTGTAAAAAAACAAACACACACACAAAAAAAAAAANAAAAAAAAAAAACACTTTGTGGCTTTTGTTTCTCAAAAGCATCTTTATGTTTGTGCTTGTTTCCCACTAAAAATTAAGGACGTTAACTCTTTAAGCAGCAAACGTGAAATGAATGGGTTAAAAATTGTGTGAATTTGTTCTATGAGCAAACATAAATGCATCACTAAGATGCTTTTGGCAAATCATGTTAATGTTACTGCGGATGTCAGGGTTCTTCCTGCCTTTACCTCTCAGGTAACAACCAGGATCTTCCAGAAAATGCTTTGTGCTTTCAGGGCAAAAGGCATTCAGCAGAGGATGATGATATAACAATGTAGAAGAAGCCTTTGAAGGGTTATGTATTGTAATTCTGAGGAAAACAGGCTCTATCATATATTTATATTTGTACAAACATTTAGATCATAAACATCTCAAGCACCATAGATAATATTAACAAATCTTAAGTGTTGATATTCATCCAAAAAAATGGAACCAGGCAGAGATCTACGCCCCTTACATTTGGTCGTTATCCTTCTCTTTCTTTAATTTCCATATATTTTTAAGTGTTCCTTTTAATTGGTGCATTGGTTTAACAAAAGACACATGGCGTGACGTCTGTTCAGTCTGTCTCTGGAACTATTTCAACCGCTCGTTTACAACCTTGGCACTTCGCACATTTTTCACAGTTGTCAAGCCTTTGTAATTAGCAATGATTCCAAAAAAGACCCAATGTATTGCTATCGCTCTAAATGCACTCATATGTTCCAATAGAGCTAGGATTATAGAAATGAAATGCTATCAGATAAATGATTGAATAGCGTATCAGTGGGCTCAGCCTGTACCTGTGTCTTTCTCAAACTGACTCTTAAATATCTCTTCATGTCTGTTTCCATTGTTCTACTATGATACATAGTCTCTACGTGGTCCCATTGCACTCAAATACAAAAGCTTACCTTATAAAACACACACAATGACAGATCATTCCGATTCTTTTAGAATAGAGCAGAACAACACAGATACAAATAACTTGGAAATAACAGCTAGTCATCAGACAGTCAGCCTGTTAACCAGTTAGCCAGGCAGTGGATGTATTTAAAGGAGCATACTGGTGAGTTGGCATATTTGAACCCAATAATACAACCTGCAAACATGTTACATTATTGCCAACCATTTTCCAAAATATGCTACTGAAGCGGTAAATATTAGAATTGTTTTACCTACCTCCAGACTGCCATTGATTTCAGATTTTCAGTACACTAAAAAAATCAACTTGGAGAGACTTGAAATGTGCTTGAGATAAGTAACATAGCACAGCAAAGATATCTATTAAATTTCTTGTCAAAGTTACTTAATTTAACCCATCCAACATGTGTTACATGGAAGAAAATATATGTTTCTGCCAAGGAATATAGTCCCAGGAGAAGACTGCTTTTACCAAGAAATTAAAATCAATTAATTATGCATAAGTGATAGTAGGCGAAACATTGAATTTTAAAGTCAGTGTATCACCTGAACATTTGATTTTGGAAGATTAGGTTGGTTTTATGTTTTGGAAAATGGTTGGCAGTAACGTAATGTGTATGTGGGCAGTAATTATTGACTCAAACATACAAAAGCACCTATATGGTCTTTTAACACTAGAACCTATGTTCATTTCCACTGGCAAAGTATGTGACAGACATGTCATTGCTTGGTGAACACGGAAAAAGGATCACATGTTTATCATTTATGAAAGACGAAATGTTCTGTATGCCCAGATATGCTGTGTTTGAGAGTAAAGTCAAGGTAAAAATACCACAAGAAACAAGCGTAGTTTCTTTGTTCAAACACACATAACTGTGTCCTGGAAAAATCACGTATGGTCTTCAAATCAGCATTTTTACTATTGATGCTCATGGATTTGTTACTTTTTAAAAATAGAGTTTTGGCCCTTATACAGCCTTCAACAGGGTTACTTCAACTTCATCATGGACCCAGACAGAGTATGTTTAATTTCTCACCATTGTACCAAAGAGCATTAAAACATACTATTCTGTTTATTGTATAGGGAAACATTGACTTACAGAAAAACATCACATTTAAAAATGACTATAAATTCAAAGATTTTCCAAGGACACTGATCTTTTTCACTATAACAATAGCACCAAACTGTATATACACAAATTCACAGAGAAAGACAATTGGTCTTGGTATTAAAGTGTTCACAAGGCACTTATCCAATCATTTCCTTTTTCTCCCATGTTTCTCTTTCTCTTGGTTAGTCTTTTTATTTAACTGTATGATATTATCATTGCCATGCTTTCCTCAGCACTCAGTATTTACAACCATTGGCTCTCAGCTAAATTCTACAAAGTGCTGCTGAATGACTGGAGATGATGAGAAGTTGCTCTAAATCTCTTCTGCACCTCTTCTTTATCCTTCAAGGTTAAAAAAAATGGCGGTTTTTGTTCCTCGCTCGCTCTCTATACATTCTTAAATATTTGATCAGTCTAAGCGGACTTTATATTTTAACATCATTGCATTCATCTGGTTATCTTGGAAAAATGTCAAACAATTATGTTTGATGTTTTTCAATCTCAAAATGTTCATCACATACTGTTCGATATCCATCTTGAAAGCCATTTCCAGGCTCCAATGTAAAAATCTATGGTCTCATCTGTCTGTTAGACATCTCACAGGTATTCAAGTCCATTTATCCATCCATGTTTGTATCCATCTTTTTCCTTCATATATCTGGAGAAAGCATAAGCATGATTGACATTATGCAGGATTAACTGTCCCTCCTTCCATCTGTCCATACAGCCAATAAGATGCATTTATTTTAAGTCCAACTAGTTGTCATCCTCTCCATCCCCATCCATCCATCTGTCCAATCCATCCATCCATCCATTTATCTACCGGTGTCTTGAGGACACATCAAAGCAGGTGATCATCATGAGATGGGCTTTGCAGAAGTTGACTCTCATCTCTAGTTTGTATGTCACCGTCTCCAGAGCTTCCAAGTATTCCAGCGAGTCCACTTCATAGACCTGCTGCAGCTCAACTGCATATGGATAGACAGAGACAAATCTCACTAATTACCTGTAGCTACCCTCATTAGTACTGTTACTCAAGCACTATGTGATGTTGAGGTACTGGTACCTGTCAAGTATTTCTATTTTGGGAGATTTTCTACTTCAACACATTTTGGAGCGAAATATGGCACTTTTTTATTCTACTACCGCTATCTGATGGCTGTATTTACTGGATACTTTGCAAATTCAGATTTTACATTCAACATTAGATAAATATGGCCATTGTTGGGTTAAAATGTTGTATTTCCACAATGGCAGAAGCTTTGAAACAAACAGTTTGTTTTAATTTGATGGCAAAAAAAAAAAAAAAAAAAAAAAAAAAAAAAAAAAAAAAAAAAAAAAAAAAAAAAAAAAAAAAAA
>VXCM01005878.1:65160-97218 GCA_014773175.1 Lucifuga dentata
ACTCTTTGTGATATCTATCTATCTATCTATCTATCTATATATATATATATATATATATATATATATATAAATTATTATTTTCATTATCATTACTTCCAAGTCTGGGGGTTTATTATATAGCTGCATTTACATGTAGTAAAACACATTAATCATTATCTTTACAGTTTGACAGCACACTAATTACTTTTACATATAATACTTAGGTAAAATTTACTGCTGATACTTGTTTACTTTTACTCAAGTAATATATGTAAGCCAGGATGGTTATTTGTAATATCATAGTATTATTTGATTTAAGTACTTCATATACCCCAGTATGGCACACTGGGCCAAAACGTCTCTGCATGTGACTGAAATATCTTAAGTATATAATCTAGAATATATGAAATGATTTCCTCACTCATAAATAATTTCCTTGACCACTGAAAATGATCTTGTGGCACCCTGGTGGCATCCCAACCCCCATGTTGAGAACCATGCTGTAGAATATATAAGGTACTCCTGACACACACACACACACAGACTTACACTCTGCGGTCCATTTGTGTGGCTCCAGCATCAGAAACTGTTTGGTCTGTTCCAGCTCTTTCTTCAGACACTGGTACTTGGCTCGGACTTCGCTGATGCGTTGCTGACGGTGCTCCAGCAGACGAAGCTTGGTGCTGACATACACCACCTCCTGACAGGAGAGATAAACAGAGAGGACACAGAGGTATAAGGCGTGTTCACTTTTATTTATCCAGGGGAGTGTGTTGTGAAACACATCTGGCTCTCTTTCGGCAACAGACTGCCTCACATTCACTCACACACATCTATTCACACCTCATCACCTCCCTGTGTTACCGCAGTCGTCTATTTTCAGCCACTGAGCAGCTTCACTGGAGCAGTCGGGGGTNCCTCCCTGTGTTACCGCAGTCGTCTATTTTCAGCCACTGAGCAGCTTCACTGGAGCAGTCGGGGGTTAAGTGGTTTGCTTAAGGCCGCTGCAGAGAAAATCTATATTTCATGGTTTTCTCTCCCTCTGTCTTTCTAAAGTTCACAATGCTTCTTCCTCTGAGAGGTTTAAGGAGACTGGGACCCCAAAAATCTGTGCCATGCATTCATCTGCAATTCAGTTACTGATGGTTGTTGCAGTATTTAACTGGATTAATTAATTTAATGATAATTAATTTTGTGAAAATGCGTCGTCACTTTGTGTAAATTTGATCTTTTTTCCTCTTGCAGATACAGCTGAGATGTTGTCAGTTTATCACCTCCTGACTCTGTCTCCCACCTTTCTGCTCTTGCTTCAGTTCTACCAGATATAGTTCAACAGCACAATATTGTTAGTGTGCCCTACACTTCTTATTCAGTAAACCCATCCATTCCCTCCCATATCCCATCATGCACTCTCCTTTCTCTTTTCCTTAGCCATTTCCTTCTTTCTTTGGGATCTCATTTATATTTTCTTCTTTCTCCACTCTCTCCCACCTTCTGTTGCAGCAATTTCTGAGCCTTATCTCACCCTGTTCCCTTGCTTTAGCCCTATTTAGATGGAAAAGTAATCATTACCAGAGCAGATGTAATTTTTAGACCCATCTCTGTATGTCAGTAATTCTGACAGAGTATGGGAGGAAAAGTCTCAGCCTCCTTTACCTCTACAGCCTGGTAAAACTCCAACCTCAGGTACAATTCGAATGGATATCAACAACAGTAGTTTTTGGTGGATTTTATACTTTCTTTCTGGATTTTAAAGAAGCCCATCCCAAACTGAAGGCACTTCTGATTCTCTCCTCCCTAATTCCTCATGCTTCTCCTTTCTCACTCTCACCTTGTTCCCTCCTTTCTCTCTCCTCCTCTGCAGTCGTTCGACATCATCTATCTCGTACACCTTGATCTCAAAGGCTTCCGTGGTCACAGCTGGCCCCCGGAGGTTAGAGGAAGCTGAAGGCCCCAGTGGGCCGTCTACCCAGCATGCACCTGGGCTGGAGGAGGAGGAAGAAGAGGAAGTGATGGCCTGTTTGGAGGAGCGGTGAGAAGGAGAGGAGGAGGAGGAAGAGTCCAATGTCAAGGCTGGGATCAGACGACGACGCTGGAGGCCTGAGAGAATAAAGAAGATGAAGAAATCGTTGAGGTGCTGTTGGGTTTTTGATACAACACATTTATTTTACTGTGTGTTGTTGTTGTCCACCAGTAATAAATTCCACCTCATTTTTCAGTCTATTTATTTAACATGGTGGGCCCAGATGGCAGTACTAGTGTTACATTCTAACCAATAATTTTGGATCATTGAGTTGGAGAGGTAATAAAAAAGCATAAATGGTGGCTAGTGACTAAAGACATGGCCAGGTTTATGTGTAAGTGTTAATGTTAATCCATCCAAAGCTTTACAACAGATACAGTTAAAGTGTCCTTAGTAGAGATGAGTCAGGAAAAGAGATCATCAGACACAGAGATACAGATGAATCAGTTGAGAGAGACAGGAAAGACAGAGAATACTTGAAGAAAAAGAGAATCAGATAAAGTGAAGTGAGATGAATAGTTTAGTTGCTATACTGTATGTGGCTGCTACATAAGAGCAGCTGGTCACTGTCTAATCTGTCCACTACACCGGAATGAAGGCATCCAGTGTTTGCAACTACATAGACGATTTGCATAAAAATTGGCAGCCACGTTGACTGGAATGTGAGTTATCAGATTCAGCAGGAACAGAGAGATAAGCTATATAAGTGGGACAGAGACATGGTTTTAAAAAGGTTGCTTCTGTCGTTTGGTTTCAGTGCAGCACAGAAAGGTCAAGCAGAGACATTCCGCCATTTGTATTTCATTAGGTAGCAAAGAGCAAGTATAGGACAGAGAGATGAAGAAGAGGGTGGGGGGGGAGAGGAGGGGTGGTAGTGGGAGACAATCGAGGGAGAAAGAGGAATAGAATTAAGAAAGATCAAAAGAGGTGCAGCATGGAAGGAAAACGAACAAGTTAATACGAAGTAATGACAATCAAGTGTAGATACTGAGCTGAAGATGTCAGATCGTGCATTGTACACCCTTTTTTACACTGTATGTCTGGTCTCACCTTCATAAATTAAAAATGCAATCCTTTCTTACTTTCTTAATGTCCTTGTGTCAGTCTGACTGTGAATGAGCTCTTTTATGAACCGAATCAGTCGTGTTTTAGAAAAATGAGAGCAAATTTGTCTTACTACAGTACATCTGGGCTTCTTTGTAACATAAGGTGTTAAAACTCTATTCTTATTCTAAGATCAAATTCAGGCCTCATTTTATGTTGCATGATAACATAAGAATGCATTTGTTATATTAATTTCTTCTAGCATCAGATGTGGGCTTAAAGCTTTCAATATATCAAAGTAGTTTTCCAAGTCCAACTTAAAGATTAGCTGACATATGTATAAAACCAGAGCAGCTCCTCTCCAGACTGGCTTTATGCACACACCCATCTCCATGGTTAACAGTACAGTGTAATTTGGTACGTTAGCTGGCTCTCATTGTGCTGCTTCATGTGGTGTATATATATTCATTATGGCCCACACAAGCAGAGTCCCTTTACCATTTCACAGCTGGGTGGTCAGGGTCACCTTTCCTACGTGGCTCTGTCTTCTACCACAGCTTTCTGTTTTTCACTTTTACCTTACATTTTATATCCAACAAAGGATTCTCTCATAGCAGTCTCACTCCACATCACTCTCTATCAATCATCCTACTCTTTTGTCTTGATTTACATATCTTTCTCTTTCAAAGCTTAGACTGTATGGCTTTCATTCATAAAGCAATTTCAATTAGTATCAGGCCAATTTTATTGGAATTTTTTCAGTAAACAATAAAAGCCACATTAGTATAAGAATAGACAGAATAACAATGGTCACCGTCAATTTGCATTTTGCATTGTACTGTATTCATTCAACCATCCATGCATCCGTTAATTCATAAACCTAACCATGAGTGAAGGTTTAATTTGACTTGGCTGCTCTGCTCTCTCCTCTCATGATTTTACATACAGTAATTATCTTTTATGTCATTCTTATCTTTATAAGTTTTAATTTCACGGGCACGTTTTGCTCTACTAATTAAGGCAAGTAATATATATAATGGCAACAGATTATAATAAGTTAAGTCCCAATTTGTTACCGCTCTCTCCTCTCTGTGACCTGACGCTACTTTGCCCAAGCATAAGTGTCATTAATACAATTAAAAAAAAACAAAAAAAAAAAAACAGGTATACAGTTTTTGTGACCTATGTTGCTCCTGCTCTTCTTGCTGCTCTTGGAGCTCCTTCTGGAGGAGGTGGTGGCTGAGCTGTGTTCACTCAGGGAGTCCTGAGCCGAGGAGGTGCTTCCTGTGTTTTCGCTGCTGTCTCTTAGCATGCTCTCATAGCCACTGCTGCCTCCACTGTGGTAAAACAAGGCCGTCTTCCCCATGGCCGGTGGGAGCTCACCACTCAGTACACTGCTGTTAGAGAGAAAATGAAACCACACTGAAAACTATATAAAGAAAACAAAATGCTTTAAGCAACATCATAAACATTCTTTAACAATTCTGTAATATCAAAATAATCTTCAGCACCAAATAATTTACAGGTGTATTACTGTATATATGGGATCTTACCACAAGGCTACTACAAGGATTCCTAAAAGGATACTATGACATTTTGAAAGTAATAATCATACATTTGGGCCTGCTGCTGCAAACATGGCAAGGAGCTTGTATTTTACCATTTGTATTAGTGAATTTGAACTATTACCTGTTGTCACTGGCATGGCCACTGCTGCAGCGGTGGGGTTTTCTGGGAGCTGTGATCTTACTGTAGGGGGAGGGGAGGGTTTGGACCACACTTGCCCGCTCATCTCCTCCACCACTGCCTGCTCCAGCTCCTCCACCACCTCCTGCTCCAGCTCCTCCTCCACTAAAAGTGGAGTTACAGTGAAAAAGGTGATGATCCAAAACAAGGCAATAAACCCTTTAATTGCATCTCAGACCAGTGATTCATCAAGGCCCCGCAAAATATTTAAAATTTTGACTTATTCTGTACACTGATCTTTATTTCATTCTGTCGTGTACATCATGCTATGTACTGTATGTCAACTACATGTAATGTTGTTGATATAAATTATAAATGTGTGACCGCTGAATTAATCTACTAAAAGCTCAGAATACAAAAAAACCTCAAAAAGCCTAAAATAAAATAATGACTTACCTCGCCCCTCCGACTGTTCTCTCCTCAGCAGGATCTGCTCCTCCCTGGCCATGACTCCTGGAACGGGAACCTGCACTTCCCTGAAGGAGCTCTGAGATTCGACCGTTGACAGCCCGAAGAGGCAGTTTGGCAGCCAGGCTTCCCCCTCGACTACGACTCAGAGACTGTGTAGACCAGGAACCAGGAGAAGGCCCCTGCTGCTGCAGAGGGCCTTGAACTGAGCTCTGAGGCTGAGGAGATAAGTAAACATGTAAGTTGGATGGCTGTAAGTTGTAAGAGCGGTGGATGGCTGTGTATGACATGGAATGAGTACTGATGATGTTGGAAATGATATTTTCTTCAATTACTGGCAGTTAGTTATACTGTATATTAATGTATTCTCTGTTTTGTCTTGTGTAAAAATGCAGTGAAAGTGGACAAAATGAAATGTCTCATACTAGTCTGTTAACACTGATCATATCCAGGATTGTCTGATGGGTAGAGTCATGTTGTTTACATGTTTAAATTGGCAAAAATGCATTTAGTCACTGTGAAGAATAACCACCTTTCCGTTGGGAGGAAGACTGGAGCTACGGTTGACAGCCTGGTTTAGAGATTTGGTAGAGAAGCTCAGAGTCTTGGTGCTGGAGGCAGACAGACTTCTGGCCTTGGGACTACTGGTCATCAGCAGCTTACTGACTGCTGAGATCTTTGACTGGTTGTTGCCTTTGGCTGGTGACTGCGGTGCGCTGCTTGAACCAGAATTTAAACTGGGGCTGTTTGCATTTCCAGTAGAAGAGGGCACTGATCCACCTCGAGTAAGGCTGCGCCCAGTACGAGGCATAGTGCTGTCTCCCCTCAACTCTCCTCCCCTTAGGCTCTCCCCTCTCTCCAGGGAAAGGCAGTCATAGTGGGATGATCCACTGTTAGAGCTGTGGGCCCGGCCCAGAGAGTTGGTTCTGTTTGCAAGCTGTTCCAGCTTGGCGCTGAAAAGTCTACTGCTGTCTATGCTGGAGCCTCGTTGTCTTGGGCTGCATCCAGAGATTCCTGCATCGTCCACTGAGCTACCCAGTGACGAGGGTCCATGGTTGGGCTGGTGGAGGGGGCTGCTCGGGGCACCGGCTGCCCTGTTCCTCTGGTCGAGACTTGACTTCCTTATGGGTGGCAGNGGGGCTGCTCGGGGCACCGGCTGCCCTGTTCCTCTGGTCGAGACTTGACTTCCTTATGGGTGGCAGAGGTGGGATTCCCCCCCTCTTTTGGGCAAAAAGGCCTTGTTTTCCAGTTGATCCCCGCCGGTCAAGTGTAGCCCGGGGACTGCAGGGAGTAGAAGTGGTGACACCAAGATTTCGGAACTCAGTTCCATTATCTAATCCATCATGGCGATTGAGACGGTGCCAGCCACGGGGAAGACTGGCAGTACGGTGGATGTCTGGGCTGTAGATGTTAGTCAGACAGTCTCCCTGGGCAACAACAGCAACCATCTCACAGCCGTCCACCACTCTCTTAGAAGAATCTGGAGATGACACAGCCTCACCTCCTGAACTAGAGCTACCGCGATCCCCTCCTAATGTTGGAAGGATGAGAGCAAGATTTATTATAAGGAATGAAGAATCAGGAACTTTACAGTATGTCTGCTCACTAATACATCTGTACATGAACTCTGAAATCATTATAATCACCCTTGCTAGGTCTTGTAACAATATTGATCATTTTATGTCTGACCTGGGCCCTTTATCCACTTATGTTAAACAGGAGGCCCGAAATCCCGGGGGTGGTTTTTGATTCATGTCTCTCTTTTAATGCTCAGGTGACAAAGGTTGTGCAGACTTGTTTCCTTCAGCTCAGGTTGATCTCTAAGGTTAGGCCTTTTCTTTCTTTCTCAGCTTTAGAAAAAGTTATTCATGCATTTATCACTTCTAGACTAGACTACTGTAATGCACTTTACTCTGGTATCAATAAGGGAAACATTCATAGGCTTCAGTTAATACAAAATGCTGCTGCTCAGCTTTTAACTCGCTCCAGTAGAAGTGACCACATCACCCCACTTCTTGTGGGCCTTCACTGGTTACCAGTCTGTTTTAGAATTGATTTTAAGATTTTATTGCTTGTTTTTAAAGCCTTACATGGTCAGGCACCTATCTACATTTGTGATCTTTTAAGTCCCTATGAGCCTGATCACTGTTTGAGATCCTCCGGCAGGAACTTGTTGACAGTTTCTGAATCTCACCTTGTTACCAAAGGTGATCAGGCTTTTACTGTTCGTGCCCCTAAGCTGTGGAATTCCCTGCCAGAGGAGCTCAGACTGGCAAAATCTGTGTCATCTTTTAAATCACTACTGAAAACTTTCTTTTATCATAAGGCCTTCTCTTAATTGTTATATGGTTTTATTGTGGTTATTTAATTGCTGTTCTTTTATATAATTTTGTTTTGCCTGTTTGGATTTTATCTTTTGTCTAATTTGCGTGTTGTCTGCAGCACCTTGTAACTCTTGTTTTAGAAAGGTGCTATATAAATAAAGTTATTATTATTATTATTATTATTATTATCATTATTATTATTATTACATCTGTACTTAGTACTGCTACTAGTACATACTAGTAGATCCCATCTATAAGCTAGAGTAAATCATGGGATTACAAAAACATTAATGTTTCTTACCATCCCTGCACACGATACGGTGGTCCCCAGGCCCCAGTCCAGCCTTCTCTGCTGTTCCATGGCTCTGGTCAGCCTGATGGCTCTTAGAAAGCCCTCCCTCCCTTTTCTCTGGTTTCACCTCACACACAAGCTCCCTCAACTTCCCCTCCTCCAAGCTACGCTTCAACCAAGGGTCTTCAAAGCTCATCTCACTGGACATGGATGCTAAATGTGGGGCATTGAGTTTGACTGGGTCTTTGATTAAGCTGGTCTTGGTGGGTGAAGAGAGGATGGTGGGTTCCTGTATGATCATTGGTTTAACAGCAACACATGGGTGAACACTAATGGTGGTTTTGAAGGGTGAGAAATTACCAGGTCCCCCCAGGATTTGGATGTTGGTTTTAGCCATGGAAGGAGGCAGTTTCTTTAGTCTGTCTTTGGTTGGAGTTCCCTTATCACTCCCATCCTCTGAGAGCAGTGTCTCGGCTTCCAGCCCCTCCACTCCACAGGAAAGACTGTGGCTGGGGTCAGGTTCAGCCAGAGCCTCNCTCGGCTTCCAGCCCCTCCACTCCACAGGAAAGACTGTGGCTGGGGTCAGGTTCAGCCAGAGCCTCCCCTTGCTCAGTCTGGGACTGACTGAAGCTGTGGAGAGACTGTTCAGCTTCACTGCCCATACTCAGGTCACTGAGCCAGGAGGAGATGGGTGAACCACAGCTAGACATCACTGAGGCTAAGGCCTCACCCTCTAAACGCAACTTGGCCATGGCCACCTGCAATAGAGCAGAAAACAATTCATAATAGCATCCTACAATTCAATGATCCTCTGGCTCAATTATATTAAAACACTACTATCTTATTTAGTGGCATCCTGCCATAGTAATATTATGGTGAATACTGTTTTCTATTAGGTTCATATGGTATAATCATGTTATATTTATTTACTGTCTGGATTTATTTATTTATGACACACACATGACAAATAGTGTTGGATATTCTATATAGATAAAAAGTCAGTCACACTAACCTCTGCCATGGCAACCACCTCAGTAACCGCTGAGGTTGTAACAGTAGCAGCAGCCATTTGATGATCTCCTACTGCTCTGTCGTCTGCAGAGCTGCCGATGATGCTGACGGGTTGTGAGCCAAAGGCAAAAGCAGTCACAGAGCAACAATCGCTGTTGAAGCTGATGATGCTGCTGGGACGACAAGTCAGGCCCTGAGTCTCCATGAGAGCTCTGACATCAAAGTCCTCCTCACCTACAGAAGCCACTGTGTATACCAGTTCATCCTCCCCCACAGAGAGAGGCCCGACAGCAGACACTGCCAGCCCTGAGGCATTGTGTGAAGGTAAGTTCAAAAAGAAAGACAGAATATTTAGTTCTTAGTTGTTTTTGGAGTTTATTGAGGCAGAGTCAATATTTGTATTCATAGCTATTCTACAGCATCTCACCATCCTTATGTGTGTCCAAGGGTATTGGTGGGACATCATCATCACACAGTGTCTCAGCAGAACCAAGGCTGGCAGACAGAGATGGAGTTGGCTCTCTGACTTGTGGGCACATGCCTACAGGAGAAGTCCTGGACAGCAGGGACTCTGTGGAGGAACGGCCACTGTCTGCAGCCAAACTGTCTGCAGAGTCACAAACAGTAGCACACATTTGGCAGCATAATTAACTTTAATTTCCAAGAGTTAAATACATGTATCAACTGGTACCCTGGTGATTCAAGAAGCGGGCATTACGCCATGATCAGATAAATTTAAAACCTGTCGTTACTAGATGGGTGTACTGTGTTAAGCCAAGATAGCTCCATAGATGACCACACTTTATATGCCCTAAAGGAGGACATACATTAAATGCAAGAATGTCTGCAAGGAGACCCTAAGTATAGATTACCTCTGTGTTTACCTTTAGAAAAAAATCAGCCAAGTTTTCACTAAAATTAATATTTTGCATATCAATGTTGTATTTTTTTTATGCTATTTCCAGTGTGAATGTAATCCATAAATTAATTGTTGGAAAACAATACTACTAATGCTGCTACTACTATTAGTATTATTACTAGTTCTAATCTATTCCAAATGAAAATGAAAGTTAAGACTGAAACAGACTGCTAAGATAAAAAAAAATGTGCAAATACTATTTTAACCGGTCATACAGAAAGAACCTTCCTCACAATAGAAATCTTAACTTGTCAGAGTAGAAAAGGTGTAACTAATAGTGTAACTAATAACATCAGTGACAGATCTGTTCCATTTAGTTGTGCCAGTGAGCCAGCAGGCACAACACCAGGACCCTGGAACTGACACACCTTAAGGCAAATGCAGCCATTAATAATGTTATTAGTCACACCTGTGTCAAAGTGCCTACTATGAGAAATGTCTATAACCCTATAAAATAAAATATGAGAATATATTTTAAAGTACAGGATAAACAATCCTGAAACATAAAAAATAGAACGATGCATACTATCTGGGGTCAGAGATTCTGTGGCCTGGCCATCCTGAGCCAGAGTGTGTGAGGAAAGAGGTGGTGTTCCTGGCATCACACCTTTCTGAGTGTACACTTTACACCGCTGAGATGGGGAGGAGGGTGGCCTGAGAAGGAACGCAAAGATATTGAAAGTTATGATGGAAACTGCTCTTAGGTGCTGCTGTGCTCTTACTATTTGTGTTAGAGGACTGAGGTGAACAATGTTTATGTTCAAAATGTGTATCATTGTGTACTCTACCTGTAGTCGGAGGTTTTAGTCAGACTAGCGATGCCGAGTCGTGGTGATCCCAGAGGACGGGCCTTCCCCTCAGAGTTACTGATCATATTTAAACCCTCACGGCTTACGATGAGACAACAGAGGAGCCAGTTTTTCAGTTAAGGTCAAATACATCATAATGACTGATAGTAACAATTGCAAGACAAAGTGCTTAAACATAAATAAATATATATATATATACATATAATATTTTAAAAATATTTATTATTTAGTTTATGGCCAAAACAATATAAAGCTGTGCTGGTTTATGGCTCTTACATTTGATTCTGTTAAGTCCTGTTCTTTAGTACTAAAGTCTACTGATATTTTGTTTAGATAATTGCAGTATCCTTAGTTTTTTGGGTTTTCTGATTAAATGCACATTTTTTTTAATGCTACATGGAAAATCCTGAAAACAGTATAGCATCCACACAGGGTGGTCACAGCCTGTCCTCACCTGTCATGAGTGCTCTTGGCACTTTGCAGGGTGTTAGTGGTGGTGCTGCTGCCTCCTGTAACACTCCTGGTACTAGTAACTATGGAGGAAGCAGAAGTCTGAGCCAGGCTGTGGATCATTGTCTGGGCCAGCTCTGCCTCAACCACCACCTCCTTGATCTCCTGCAGCTGCTGGTCATTGGTCCTCCTCTTGGATGCTGCTGCTGAGGAGAAGGAGAATTATACTGTACCTTCTATAGCACATGCAAAGTATGTGCAGTGTTGACGGAAGATCAGTTACACGGACAGTGAAGTGTTCTGAAATCTATTGCCAAGGAAGTATTGGCTTACAGTTGCCAATACTGCTGGTTATCTGATGAATTAAATTTCAGGAATAAAAGACATTGGAATATATTTTTTTACAGTGTATATTCATGCAGTAATAGATTAGCATGTTCACTTCTGTGCAGACAGAATGAATTAAATCCTCTACCTGTTCTGGTTTCTGTGGTCAAAGTAGGAGCAGAGGGAGCTGAGATTGGAACAGGTGAAGATGAGGATGGTTCTTGTTTGGCACCTTGTTTGTTTGCTGGAACCTCTTCAAAGGGGAATTTTGCTACCTGAACCAAGAGACAGACAGGAAAATTAAAAAGAGTGGGTCAGCTTCTTTTAATGTGGATGACTGAGCCTGCTTGTCCAGGTGGGTGATGACTTGACAAGAGCCTTCATTTACAGGGACATGAAATTGCCACCACAAATAGGAGCTGTGATATGAAATGGAAATGAAAAGAAGGGTTACACAGATACAGGCAACTCTTTTCCCATTTGAATACATAAAATATTTAACTTGTCAAGGTCTGAATGTACCAATAACTACAGTGATCATGCTTTTCTGCTTCACTTTTTCTTTTCTTTTTTTTTTTTTTTTTNTTTTTTTTTTTTTTTTGTTAATCTGTCTCTATTTTGTGTTCCAACATTAAATTGTCTTACATATGTGAATACAACAAAAATGAGATATAAAATCTCTCTTTACCTCCTCACTGCCATCAATGCAGTCCAGTCTTTCCTGCAGCTCAGCAAAGGTGTTGCACTTGAGGCATTCAGCACCTTCCTCTGGGACAGGGGCCAGCGGCTGCCCCAGCAGAGACTGAGAGGGCTGAGGCAGGGGCTGGGAGATTGAACCACTGACCTGGCAATCTGGCTGAGACTGCACCTGTGGAAGCAGAAATCAAGTAGTAAATTGTCAGTTAATCTCTTCCTTGCAAAAACTCTTCTAATTATTGTTGATTGTCTGAAATCTCAATTTAAAAACATTTAAGTTACCTTATTCTGGGCTCCAACTGCCTGACTTCCACTTTGTGTTTGATGCTGCTCCGATGTTTTACAAAGTAAAGCAGGGATAATTGGTACAAATTCTGGTGGTCCCTCATTGTCAGTCAGTTCTCTGTCTGACACTGCAGCCCCATTTGGACCCACATAGATCACTGTGTCACATGAGTGTTCGCTGCTCGAGTACTCGTCAGGATCACTGGACAGGCGGAGCAGCGGAAGTTCAGAGTCAGCATCGCCACGATGATGGAAGGGTCGCAGATGGGTTGGGCGACGCATGCGGCCCTCCTCGCAGGAGCTCTCTCCTCCAGAGGAGCTGGAGGTGTATTGCTGAGGAGTAAGTATGCAGAGGGCAGAGACAGAAAGAGCGAGAGAAAGGGGGAGGGAGAGAAAGAAGTGTGGATTCGTGTTCCATTTTTGGATTTCGGCCTCTTTTNTTTTTTTTTTTTTTTTTTTTTACTTTTTAGCCTTAGTTTGCAGCGTACAGTAAAAATAGACAAGAGAGACTGGGGAAGAGTAAACAGAATCCATTGAGGTCATGGATCAGTGGACACCCTCACAAAATAAGAAAATATTTAAAGATTTTATTTAATTATTCTTATTGAGGATTACAGAGCGAAGCTTTATCCTGCCCTGGTGTATTTTTTTCAAGCTGGAGCTGAATTTTTTGGAGCTCTCTAAGGATAAATCTACTGTGTGATTTCAAAAGTCGTGAGTGTAAAATGTGTTGGAGTTGGAGGCAGGTGAGGGGGTGGTGACAGTGTGGGTAGCACGTAAACACAAGTGGATTTTTGTGAAAATGGAGAGGAGGTATTGCCAACTAGAGGTTGGGGCTACAAAACTAGTTACATATACAAAGTCACAATTGTGCCCATGTTGTATGTGTTTGCTATGAAGCCTAATCAGCACTTGAAGAAATTAGTTCAGTGCACCCTGTTTATTTAAGATATTCTACGACAATGACTATTCCTTACTTGAGTTTGATGTACCCAAACACTTAAGTTTTGTGAGATTAAGAGAATTTAGCTCTGAATTATGATGAAGTATCAAGATTTTATCAAACCAGAGTGACTCACCACAGTGACTTTAGTTTTTTTCTTTTTCATGCGGAGGACGCGAGAAGCAATCTGGATGGTGGAAAGGGTTTCTGAGAAATCTCTGGGTGAGGCAGAGATGTGAGCAATCATGGTGGTCCGGCAGTTCATGTTGCCTAGCGACTCCCTTAGCAACATGGTCAGCTTGCTGTCCCTAGTAACACACATACGTCAAGACTTAAGTGCAAAGAAACGTTAAAAATACACAGACACACACACACACACACACACACACACACACACGACAAAACTGGTCGATTTTCCGGCTGATGCCCACACAGATTTGATATTTGACAAAGAATGATCCTCTGGCCTGTCTTGATCACAAAACCGCAAAACCTTTTCTACAAGTTGGAGAAAATGCTAATAATCAATTTGAGGGATTACCTAATCAAAATGCTGCATGCAATATGAAATGTTAAAAACAAAATACTGGACTAGCACATTCATACTGATGAAGCCCAAGGATACAAAAGGCAGCGTAGTAACTCAATGTTACTGTGTTGCTGCTGATTGATTATTAAGTTTATTGATTAGTAGACAGATAAAAGTTGTCATTTCAGACTAAAACTCACAATGTCTTAAAGTAATTACTCTGGACATTATGCAGTCTAATACTGGGAGAGAGAGAGAGACCACCAGAGAGATTATTCTACTTTAGCAGAGAGGAGAGTGAAACTAAGCTGTGTGTTGAAGAAAAGACTTTCCCCATGGGTGGCTACTGCAAGCAATCATTCATAGCCACGTGTATGTGTGTGTGTGTGTGTGTGTGTGTGTGTGTGTGTGTGTGCCTGCATGCTAAGGCCTTCAGTGAGCATGTTTCCTCTATGGCCCAATACTGTCCCGTCATGCTGCTTTTCCCCTCTTCTAAAAATAAAAGTGTGCAGGCACATCTCTTTTACATATATACTGTACATATACTGTATATGCACACATATATGTACACACGGCTCCACAATCCTGCCTTGACCTCCTCTTTGCCACTGATGTTCTTTCTTTCTCTCCTTTCCTCTCTTCTTTCTCTCCCTACTCAGGCTTTAACAACCTTACTCTCCTCTCTATTTGTCTTCATCTTTCTTACTGATGTTCATCTGAGATGAACATCAGTAAATTCATGACTCATAAAGTCTGCATTTGCATGTTAGCTGAAGTGGATTATATTTGTGTTTGTGCTAGATTTATTATTATTAGAATTTAGCAAAGGAGACTATATGTAACGTGATGCTCTTTATGATTAAGACCAGTTTACAATAAACTAACATTATTGTGATTATAAATCCTAGGATCACTAATATTAGAAGAAACCAAAAGTAAAAAGTGGATAAGTTTTGGGAAGGTTTGGAGTTTAAAGGGAACCCTTCCAAAAGTATGACAGCAGTCCTGGGTGAGATAACCTGCAGCTGGAAAAGCATCAGTACACAGTCTGTGGTGATGAAGGTTGTGATTTGTGGCTGTGCTGGAGTGTGAATCTACAGGAGAGTGATGTGGCAGTAATGTCACACGCATGACAGCTGACTGTCAAGAATCATACAGAGATTTCTTACACAGTGTAGAAATCTAATAGAAAGGGAAAAAAACAGCAACAGCTCAGAATCAACTGACATGGTTTTTATGTGAAACTCTTAGGAAAAATCAAGTGCAAAGCATTTAGACATGCTTTCTTCTAAAGCTTGAATGGTACATACACCACTTCTTCTAGCTATTGGTGATTGGTGATCACCCTGTTAATAGTGTTCTATATTCTGGTGACCAGAACTACACATCAGCAGGTTCCATTGACACTAGGCTTTGCTCTGTGTAATTCAGTGGTAAATTGGCAGCAACTTACTTCCAATTCACTCCAATTATTAAACCAATCCAAATCCCCTTACGAATGGACAATAAAAAAGCTATATGAGTCGACAGTCACAAACCAGAGACAGTGCAGCTTTGCTTATAGCTTCAACTTTAGGTAGCAGATTGTTTTGCAGTGTGAATGCAGAGATGATAAATTAACCATGCAGGGAGCAAACAGCCACTTTGCCTTAAGCAGAAAAAAGGCACAGTGAAAGGCCAAGGAGGAGGAAAGGGAAAAAAAGATAAATTGAGTAGGGAAAGGTGAAATGAGGACATTCACATTTGTTCAATATACATACCATACATACATACATACATTACAGCAATTACACAACATAATACCAAATTGTTACTATATTGTATCATAGCGTGTCGTATCTTTTTGTATTACTGTATTATTATTATTATTATTATTATTATTACTACATTAACATCTTAGCATCTTTGTTCCATTCTTTTATCTCTGTTCTTCCATTTTTTTAATTTTCACTTCAGTTTTCTCCCTACCTCCTTCCTTGGTTAGACTCTCTCTCTCTCTCTCTCTCTCTCTCTCTCTCTCTCTCTCTCTCTCTCTTCATTCCTTTTGCCAGCCAAATGAATGTGATGAATATGTAACAGCAGCTGTTGTTGTTTATAACATTAAGTCCCCCAAAACCAAAAGCACTTAAGAGGCCTTTTCTCTGCTTTCTTCTCCTCTTCTTCTCCAGCCCCTAAACATCCTGTTTTCTTTCTCAATGTGCTCTTCAGTCCTCTCACCATTTTTTCCTCCTGTTAACTGAGCCTCTCAAATCATCTTATTCTTTTCCTGCTTTCTTCTATGCAACTTATTTTATTCAAAGCCTCTTAACTCTCCTCTCCTCTCCTCTCCTCTCCTCACACACACACACACACACACACACACACACCTCCACACACTAACTTACTTGTATGGGATGTGTTTGCTTCCATTGACTAGAGCCAGGATCACGTTGCCCAGGGCAGAGAGGGAAAGGCACAGAGGGGCTGAGCTAGGTGAAGAGTTCTCTCTGTTCTTCCCACCTCCTCCACCAAGTACTTTGATGTCACAGCTGCCCAGGTCCAGCAGGTGGAGGCGACTGCGACCACCTGACACTAACAAGGTAGGAGAATTGGTTAGGAATGGAGTAGGGAGGAGAGAGAGAATGACAGGAGGTGAGGATGTGAGAGAGAAGGGGGAGATCAGCATGTAAAGGAAAAATGAAAAAGTCAAGCAAACATTAAATAAAAAAAAAAAAAAAAANAAAAAAAAAAAAAAAACTACTTTAATCTGTCAATCTTGGATCATAACAGAGATCATTATCCAAGTTTAAGCTGCTACAACAATCCGGTTTCACTGTCAAAGGTCATCAATGAAAAAAAAATCAACTGAATTGAGGGGGGAAATGTACCCTTTAACCTTTTCCATGTTCAGATGAACTGATGGTCACATGGGAAACAATGGTTAATCACTGCAGCAGATGTGCAGACTCACTTCAGTTGTTGGATGCATCAATACTTAAATATGGATTTATAAATATGGATTATAAGAATGTTTACAGATTATAACACCATAAAAAAAATGAGAAAAATATACCATCAATGCCATCAAGAAAAAAGAAAAAAGAAGGGAAAAAAAGAAAAGAAAAAAGGGATAAAAAGAGAAAAAAAGGGAAAAAAAAGAGAGAAAAATATACCATCAATGAATAACAATGTCTGAGATAGTGATTTGGGAGTTTGAGCCAGATGGTGCCATTGATAGAAAGTTTTATTTTTTTTAATGTAAATTGTAAATCTAATCTTCAATATTTGATATCTTTAAAGAACCATTATAATCACAAACTTAGGAAAACAAATTAGAATTTTGCCACTATTTAACAGGAAACTTATTTGTGCAGAGTGCAAACTGTTAAAGCTGTAATTATGTAAGTGAAGCACATTGTGATACAGCGTGTGTGTGCCCACATTAGCTGTTTATGTCACCATCTATTTAAACATCAGCGCTGTGACCCTTTAAGAATGTTCATTCCCTGCATGTGATATCTCTGCCTCTTTCTTTCTCTCGCATACACACACACACACACCACTGCCTCTGTATTACACACACTCATATGCACACACACTGACAGACACTATTATCACTGACATTTTGGTCAAACATCTATCGCAGTGTTCAGTGGTTTTTTTCTTTTTTTTTCTTTTTTTGTCAAAACAGAAGCACACACAAAGAAAGTCATACCACCCAGGCATCCCTCAGTTATTTATGTAGTGTGAATGTGTGATACAGCCTGTCTGTGAATTAATTTGTGAACACATAAGCAAAGATCCACTCAGGCTGTCTGACAGAACTGTTCAGGCATGTATACACCTCTGTCACAGGTTATGATACTTCATCTATTTATTCTCCCATAGTGACAATAAGTACTCCGATTGATCTGTCTATCATTATTATTTATACTCACTCCCTGCTTTGTGCTTTTCATGTGGTATGGGAATATATTAATAATAAACAGCATATTTGTCTACTCCTATTCTGCAAGTATTAAAGGATGTAGGAGTCACAGAAGGCTTGATAATGTGGATGATAGTACTGACTGTCTGTAGCAGTACTTATAATAGTTAATGGTGCAATAACAGAAGTTTAGGTATTAATGTTATACAGTAAAATTATGCTTGTGGTAGTGATAATCAAATTAGTAATAAAAGCAGTGATAGCAATAGCAGTGCTGATACTAGCAATAAAGCAGATGTAGTACTTACTCCCTCCTTTGCCGGTCTTTTCCATGCGATACTGATATATGTGTAATGTAAACAGCATGTGTGAGTTCCTGTGTTCTTCTTCGGTGATGTTGGGCCTTTGGCTGCTGTGACGAGCTGCTATGGCGGCATCCAGAAACCAGGCGGCCTTCTCTGGGGTCGGAGCACGCAGCTCTGACTGGTTCTGGAGCTGGAAGACATTTTTAAAAATATTCAGCTGTCTTAAGGATAAAAATGAAGCAGCAGTGAGGACATGTTTTGGAAAAGTTTAACTCTCCACAAGAGTCCAAACACTAATAATATTCTGTTCTACATATATGGATCCAGTCTGTGTGGGACTGATTGGTATATTCAAATAAAGCAATTAAAATTTGCCCGCAGGTAGTAAGAGATAAAGGAAACGTGTGTGTCTGTGTGTGTGTGTGTGTGTGTGTGTGTGCGTGCGCCTATATTTGGTACTGCAGGGTATCATTACCGATGAGATTATGTCAGATTAGTTGAGGATTACACAGATGTACTTATATCAGTCCCTCTAATCCTATAAACATACTGCAACCACAAGTGTGCACACACATGCACGAACACACACACGCACACACACACACTCCATAGCTCACATTCTCTTCCCCTTTTACATTTCTAAATGTGTGCACACACACACACAAAGGCTCATATTCAGATTGAGCCACTCTGAGTTTTTATAGATTCACTTGTGATTGGTTTCAGGTCAGAGTTTAAATCCACATTGTTTAAATAATAGCTGATGAATGATGGTACAAATAAGATGAATAGTTTTTTTCTTCCATGTTGTAGCATTTTTTGTCTGATTCTTGTTAATCAAAATGACTTGATTAGCAATTCAAAACATCAAAAATGTCAGCTGCAATCGCACTTTGTAAGCAAAAGTTCAATTAAAGGAAATTCTTAGTTATTCATAGTTCATATTATTATTATTATTACTTTTTCTTTCAGTTTTTGTTTCACTTTTAAGGCTTTTGCACTTGACATTTTTCCTTGGTACTGTATTTAGGAAGAGACTATGTTTAGAGAAAAATCAGATGAAAATGTTATTCTTAAACCTGGTTTAAAAAAAAAAGGCAAAAGCAGAAAGTGCAGAAAATGAACTACAACAACCTACTAAACCACTCACAGTGTGTGTGTGTGTGTGTGTGTGTGTGTGCATGCTGTGAGTGCATGTGGTGTGCANCTCACAGTGTGTGTGTGTGTGTGTGTGTGTGTGTGCATGCTGTGAGTGCATGTGGTGTGCACGTGTGAGTGTGCACGTACATCTTAAGGCTGGCTACTAGTTAGTTAGCTGAGACAGCTGCCTGGAACTAAAGGTAAAGCATATCGATAAAAGGCCTGAGGCTGCACACACACACACACACACACACACACACACACACGTACACAACATACATTTGTAGGTTTTAAACAGGCTTATTGTAGCCATGTCACAGAACGTTCAGTAGTCTTCTAATGAGCTGGAGTGTGTGCGTGCATGCGTGTGTGTGTTTGTATACTGTACCTGCATGCCACAGATAGGGTCCTCACACAGATAGACTCCTGGTGACTGCCCATCCTGTAAACTGCCTGTAGCCACGTCAGATAGCAAGTCTGTCAAATTCTCTTCCTTACCACCAACCTGTAAAAACACACACACATGAGAGAGAGAGAGAGAGAGAGAGAGAGAGAGAGAGAGAGAGAGAGAGAGAGAGGGAGCCATGTAATGCCAAATGATGTTTATTACAGTAATGAAGATAGCAGTAGTCACTTCTTCTTGGTAAAATATTTGGACAAACAGATCCTGAGTGTATCTGATCAAACTGATTGTAAAGGCCACTATGATTAAGGGAGAACATTACTTGATTTGATTGGTCAACAGTCAGATTTTAATGTTATAGGGAACTGATGTCAGATGTCCGTTACCTTCGTGTTACTTCACCAAGGTAACAGCACCTTTGTAACTCTACAGAAACCTCAGCAGTAACACAGACCTCCACTGCAGAGACACGAACGGAGAAACGTGCTCCTGTTTTCTCCTTCCTCTCATTGATGAGCTTGAACAACCAGGAAATGGCACAAGGGATTATTCCCAGAGTCTGAAGAGAGTCATCACGGCCTATCATAGTGTAGGATTTCCCTGGATGAGACACAGACAGATGGACAGATAAAAAGAGGCATAGGAAAGGGTGGAGAAAAAAAACCCATCATAATCTAAAAGGATTCCTGGGAGAAATTACCTGGTACAAATAGATATATGTCAGTTCATAAATGTCAGTGAGAACAAGGCTGAAATATGGTTGAGTGCATGAACATGCATGTGCATATGGAGGCATTTCCCTGCTGCGTCTTCAGACCAGCCAGCCCTTTCAGGCCTCAAGCTGATGATGATGGTTNCCCCCCACCTGCTTGGCTGTCAGGAGGATGAGATCAAACACACACCAAAACAAAGCCATATGCCACACCTTACGTTCACACCTACACAAAGCAGAGGACATCAAATGTCTGACTCCCATGATGCAGGATGTTACACTGTTCTTCCTTTTTCCTGGAGCATCCGATCATACCATGATGAAATGGAGAAATAGTGAACACGCTCAACAGAAAAGGCTCTCTCCACAGTGCCATGAAAAAGGATAATCAGCAGCTTTGTATACAAAAACCATTATCCTAACCTTAAGGTCAGCCAGCTCATGCTGCATGTAACAAAGCATTTTGTGAGTGTGTGTGACACATTCTGTTTGTTATTCCTGGTAATCAAGTAGATTGCCAATGCTTTTAGAGAGTGAGACAATAGAACACACAAACACACAATCCATATTCCTCATCACTGTAGCAATAATGGGGTGATCTTAAGCCAATAATTCAATGACCAATAACAAAATCAGTCAGAAATTAAACTAGATGAGTAACTTCACTTAATATCAGAATCATTTTGGGATTTTGATCTTTACTCCATTTATCTATTTCAAAAACTTTTTGCCTTTTTTTCTGTTTGACTGTGTGTGTGTGTGTGTGCAGGTTATCTATGTCTGAGTTTCCATATATATCAACACCCAAGGGCCACCGAAGCAAAGATAAATGCTCATTGTATTAAATTTTAATTAACACAAAGGTAATATCTTCACAATGCAGCCTCGTTAAGATCCATGGCCTTAGGTCAGCTTTACCTCTAAGAATGATCACATCTGCTGCCATTTAAAGCAAAATTAGCAAGATCAGAGCAGCTTTACATATCTACCTAACAGTAACATTAATTGAAAGAGCAAACTCCTTTAGATACATTTCTCAGTCGTACTTTAAAAGTGCTTCCAGTATCATAGCAGAACAATCAGTTATCTGCCAACCCATCAAAGTCAAACACTGGTATGTTTGGGGGCATGTTAGACACGCCAGCCTTCCTATCAGAGTCATAGCATGTGAATCACAGCCATGATTCACCTACAGCGGCCCACAGGGGACAGCAGCCTTTTTCATGTGTCAGTATCTGACAGCTTAATGAAACCATGAGAATATGGTGAGATGAAAAACAGCCAATCCTTATTAACAGAAGCATTACTTTATGCTTTCATTTTTAATGTACACATGTTATGAAGGTTGAATCATTTTTTTTTCAGACCATGGTTTGATGAAGCCTCTCTAGCCTTCAGTATATTAGGTTTGTACAATGATCTAGATTGGCTGTCTGCTGAGAAATCCATGTCATGTGTGATCATCAGGAGGATGTTCCTCTGTTTGTTTGAAGTGAGAGAGAGAGAGAGAGAGAGAGAGAGAGAGAGAGAGAGAGAGAGAATTTGGCTAGGGACTTATTCCTTGCAGCACATAAAGAACACAGCAGCATGCATGCTGCCTGTTATTCCTTTAACTGCATTTCTGTTTGTTCCAGTAAATGGCTTAGCCATTAGGATAGGAGTGTTCCCTGCTGAATTGTGGCATTTTAATGATCTGCTTTTGTCCTCTGCCAGTTATTGAAGGAGACTTGGAAAATCCAACTGGCTGTGTGAAGATCACAAGCCAAAGGGATAATGTGGCATACATGTGAATGTACATGTACTGACCTAAGGTTGGCATAATCAAATAACAATGGCTTTGGTTCAATATGCATGTGTGTGTGTGCGCGTGCATGGGGCTCCAGACATTTTTCAGCATGCAGTGAGGAGTCCTGACCCTTGTTAAGACAGCATCTCTGAAAACCTGCTTCAGAAGGATTAGCAAGAGAGAAAGGATGACAGAAACACACACACACACACACACACAGCAGACTGAGAGTGCTTTCAGCTTCAGCGGACACTAATCCTCCTCTTTCTCTCTGATAGATGAGGGCCAGGGCAGAGACAGCCAAGGCAGTGAGCGACGGCCACACTGACAGTCAGAGACACACTAAGAATGATTCACAAGCCAGACATGCTCTGATTTGTGGTGTGTGTGTNGTGTTACCCAGCTTGGAGTGTCCAAAGCAGAAGATGCAGCCATCTGCTCCATTTACCACTGACTGAATCACCTCGGCAACTGTTCCTGCACACACCTCCGCCTAGCAACAGGCAGAGAGAGGAAGAAATGAAGTCAGATGTAGGAAGAGGATTTAGATAAACAAACACCTGAAAGTAAGATACACAAATTTTGTGCATCTTCATAATGGACCCATATATATACAGTATATTGATATTGATATTGATATTTATATGTTTGATATGTTCTCATACAATGTAGAAGTAGATAACAACACCTCTTCTGTGTACTTTATGTCCAACAATTAGTGTACCTAAAACATTTTTTAGTATTTTTTTTTTTTTTTTTTTTTTTTTGTCTTTTAGTATTGTAATGAAGAGATTAAAAGCAAAACAGTTTTTCTTTGCTAAAGTTTCACAGTTTCCTCTTACCTGTGATGCATCAGGAGGGAACGCAGCATCAAAGGTAAACATCTTTGGAGGGACCTGATTGGCTCCTGCCCTTTTCTGGGAGGCAGCACTAGGTGTCTGATTGGCTGAAGGGTCCATGATTGTGATTTGTTTCTTCCTGGGATCCACTTTAAGGAAGGAACTGGACTCGCCTGCATCAGATTGGGACACTGGGCAGACACGTACCATCACTTTTACCTGAGGGTAACACACACACAAACACACATACACACACACACGCAGATAGTCAGATACAAAAGTACTATAATTACCCTGTTCTTCTTAACTTCCTGTGAACACAAATACTTTTCACATAAAACACCTATTGAACATGAAGTGATCATAATAGCAAATAACATAAAGTGCCATCTGATTTGTGTAACAATGCAACGGATGATATTACTTTAATTAAAGGTTATATTTTTGCCAATATTTTGAATGAAAGATCAAGAGGATGAACGTAAAGATATATTTTTTACAGCCCATTTTGTTTTTATTTACCAAGTGTGCCCATATTTGTGGAGGGACTGTATGTGCACCTATTTTCTTTTCTCTCTCTCTCTCTCTCTCTCTCTCTCTCTCTCTCTCTCTCTCTCTCTCTCATCATCATCATCATCATCATCTCATTGCCACACTTCAAAGCCCAAAGAGTAAGGCTCCAGTTCTAGCTTTCAGCTTTCCTCCTCTTACTTTACTTTCCTCCCACTCGTGTCACAGGCGGTTAACAGGCTGACTTTCCTGTCTGACGGCTGCTGTTGTTCCTTTGATAGCAGCGAAGAAAAAGCTGCATCATCAAATCACAGTATGTTCTGGAACAGTTTAACACAAGAATGACCTCTCTCTGATTACTAACCAGGTTTCAAAGTTTGAGGTACTTTCTATACAATCACCCTCCTTTCGTCTTCCATTGAATGAATGAATCAATCTGTCTGTCTCGCTCTTTGATGCATTGTCAATAAATAGATTATAAAAATAAAATTGTAAAAGCCTGCTGGTAACTAATTCATGTGTCATGTTAAAAAAATCATAAAGTAAGTAGTAAAATTATAAGAGCATTTTTTATGTTGCTCTCCCTCTCTCTCTCTCTTTCTCTATCTCACACTCACACACACACACACACTTACACCGACATACACACATTAAGGCTTTCCTTTGGTTGCAACATTAAATGGCAATAGGCCATTAAAGAGAGTCGATTCAATAAAAATTTGTGTGTGTGTGTGTGTGTATGTGTGTGTGTGTGTGTGAGAGAGAGGGAGAGAGAGAGAGAGAGAGAGTTTGTTTTAAAGTAACGGTGTAAATGTGTATATATTCAAATGTGATGCGTGTGTGTATGAGGGAGACAGAGAGAGAGAGAGAGAGAAGATGAATACAATAAATGTAGAACCTTGGCAGCCCAAGTAAGGCTTAATGTCAGGTCAACACTTCGTCTTAAAAAAGATCCATTACACACACACACACACACACACACACACACACACTCAGATCCAGTGCTATGCCCTCTCCTGACCCCAATAAAAGACCCCATCACATCAGTAAGAGCCCGAGGGGGATGGATTTTACCGTTGCATGCTTTACAAGGCGTACCTCATAAAGTCCTCCTCCCTGAGAGCCCATTTCCTCCTCATGTCTGAGAGTTTGTGAGGTATGTGTGTGTGTGTGTGTGTGNTGTGTGTGTGTGTGTGTGTGTGTGTGTGTGTGTGTGTGTGTGTGTGTGATTGCAAGAGGTAGAAATGGCACCATAATGCTTTTTCCACCCTTCCTCAAAATATTAAGCATGAAAAGCAAACCAGAGGAAAACATGGAACCATTAACCTACTAGCCACTTGTCTTTTTTATAGAGAGTTTTAGATGATGACTGTTAAACAACAACTGGGAAAACGATGCATCAGCACAGTCATGTCAATTGTAAAAGTTGTTATATTTTGACTGAGAATTACTCTGTCCATCACAATTAATACTACAGAATCTATGACTTAGCTGGATTTGTGCTAGTGCTACAAACTTTTAAAAGGTCTGAGCCTTTGTTGACCCCAAAATTGTTCTGGCAGAAACTTCTGTAGAAGTTTTAAGCCTGAGTCAAACTGAAGTGTTGAGAGGGTGTGTGTTTTTGTTCATGTCTTAGTGTTCTCAGATGATCCTTGGTTCAGTTCCACCGGTGAATCAATATATGTGGAAGTGCCACAGCCGACATGAGGTGCAAACACACATGCAGTAGGTTTACACATGTATGCAGGAGAGAGCTATAAAAAGCACTCAGAGCCAATGGATTCTGCTTTCTGTTTAATGGGAGAGAGGAAAAAAACTGTAGTGAAGAGAAAGGGTGAAGTAGTGATGCATCTGCCGGTAATTTGTTTCACAAGGGGGTTGTAGGGGAAAAAAAAGAAAGAAAGAAAAAAGAGAGAGAGAGAGAGAGATCTCATTGTGCTCTCTGTCCAGCACTCTTTATATCCCTTCATCTCTTCACCTCGCTCTTCCTCTCTCTTCCCAGTTCCCTTTTTTACACACATTTCTCTCTTTACCGTTGAAAAATTATATTGCTCAATATCTCTCTCCACCCACTCCATTTCTCTCCATTTTGTGACATTTTTTTGTCTTATCCCCTTTCTCTCCCCTTCTTACTTCCTCTCTCTTCCGCAGAACAAATAACAAGACGAATGGCAGCCTCTCCCTATTATCCATTCTTTACTTTCCCCATTTCTCACACGCTTCATGCCGCGGTGAATACTAATGCAAGGAGAAAGAGAGAGAGAGAGAGAGAGAGAGAGAGAGAGACTGAGTATGAAACAGACTGGAGGAANGAGAAAGAGAGAGAGAGAGAGAGAGAGAGAGAGAGAGAGAGAGAGACTGAGTATGAAACAGACTGGAGGAAAAAAAACATCAGAGTGAGAGAGATGGTGGAGTTACTGTTTCTTTGACTTTTTCACCTTGCCTCTGAATGAATATTTCAACACTGATATCTGAGCTCTGCTATAGTGTGTGTGTGTTGTGTGTGTGTAAGCATATTCAATTTGTGCACATAAGTAAATTTACAGATTGACTGATGACTCTGATCAGCTTGGAGTTAAGTGCCTTGCTAAAGGGTATGGCAGATGTTGAAGCAGGCAGAGATGCCAAAATTATTTTTTATTCTTCAACCTGAATTGGGATCACCTTTTTTCAAACTGAATTGACCCATAATGTACTGTTTTTTGTATATACAGCTTCCTCTATGCAGCACATTATAGCACAATAAAGTCTTTTGGTCAGTTTAAGTAAAGGAATTCAGCTAAACAGTAGCAAACAATCCTGAGCAGTGAGAATAATTTTCGATAGCCCCTCAGAGCAGTGCTTCATTACTATTGGCTGCAAAATCAATAAAAGACTGAGACTGAGATCTAATTGGTTCCCAAAGACTGCAGGAGCACACAAATGTGCAAGCACACACGTTTGCTTGTCCATAGAAACAGATACAAATACCATTTGGGAATTTAAAGTTCAGGCTTTGGATCAATTCTAATTTTAACTAATTTATTCATTCCTGCTCAGTTCGTAAGTGGTGAGATCCATGTAGGCTGGTTTCAATTAGTGATACTGCAGAGACCTTAAAGGCAGAAGCTTGTTTGTTCAGTTGTGTTAGTAACTCATCAGAGTAATATTAAATTAATAAACTGACCAATTCTGTATCAGAGAGGGTGAAGCAATAAACACTGTAATTTTTGGACAGTCTATGTTAAAGTTTCAATCTGTGATTCATAATGTAAACAAAAAACACAGGATTGGAAGTTGCTTTCAGTTTAATTGAATGGCTGTTTAATATTTTGATTAACACTAGACAACAGTTAAACCAATATCATTATTTTCTGGTGCTGATAGAGAATTTGTTTATATTAGTAACGCTTGTAATCATGAGGAAAACAGGCCTGTATTTTCAATGATTAAGATGACAAACACGAAAGACAGTTATATACCAAATTTGAATTTAGCTCTAACTAACATGGACCAAAAATAAAGGATTTTGACTTTAACCATGAGTTTAAATTAAAGTGCCATATATATTTTGTGTCAGGTCTCAGCACATTTGTCTTGTCATAAAAGGAAAAGCACAGGAATAAAATTTATAAGTACTGGGTTATAAGTGTCAGGGTCCTGCTTTCAATACCTACACTTGTACTTTTCTGTTATGACTGGCCCAAATGTTGAAGAAGGAAAGAAAAATACAAAATTTTAAAGGTAAACCATAGACAACACACATAATACCTGTAACATTAATTAAGATGCTAATGGTTCATTATATTCACTTAACAGGACGCTGAGTATTATTACCACTAGACAATCAAATTTAAGTGAAACCAAGTTTTGCGTAATTTCAAAGCAAAGCTGGTCCAGATGGCATAAGGGTTAATTGATAGTTAATTGATAAGTGAGCCTAACACTGAAAGATTTAAGATGTTAAGATGTATTATATTTGGAAACAGATAAGTGCAATCCACATGTACAAAGCAATTATAGATGAGGAGATAAGGTCTGTGCTTTGACCTAAATGCAAACAAATGCATAAGAAGTGCAGCCATCCAGTATAGGAGAGATTGATGGTGACAATACTTGCTATCAAATGATGAATCAGCAGTAAAAGTTTTTGGTTACAGAAATGAATTCCCTGGCTGACCTGTTTTTTTTTAAAAAACAAATTAAATTCTTATATCTGAAATGGATGCTGCTGATTTATAATCCAGTCCTGTACTGTGCCAACAAGCATGGAAGCACAGCATACGTGTGCACACACCAAGGCACATGCACATACACACATGCAAGAATATAGTCAGAGAGGTTGTGTATGTGTGTGTGTGCTCATCTGTCTTTGTGACATGCTCCAGCCCTGCCAATACTAACAGTATTAATATTTCAGCTATGAAGTGGAACAAAGTGGCTATCGGATTCTCATAAAAGACTCAGTCACTCATTTAGATACAAGATGCACAGACACCCAGATGGGCACAAAAACATGCCCATGGAAAATGCACTTGCACATGCACACATAACACAGAACTACACAGCTTGTGGCTTGTGAGGGATCTTAGCTGCTATTAAAAATTGATTAGCTGTCATAGTCTCATTTTCCCCCAAGGTCAAGTGAGTGTGCATACACTGACTGCAAAATGCTGGCAGCAGATATGAAGGAGATGAAAAAACTCCCACTGTCCTTCAGTGTCATTGAGAATAGGAAAGGATCAGGGAAGGTTCAAGGGATAGGAAAGCAAGAGATAAGATTTATTGGAGAGGAGAAGAGAGGATTGGAGAGGAGACAGATTTCTTCCCATATGAGCAGACAAAACCCTTTCAAGAATATTTATTATCAGCCCTCTTTTAACTTCAGATCTGTTATATAGTACGTAGATCAGTCATGATAGAAGACTGTGGATGACACAGATGAGACAGCTTAAAGAAGGATATTAAGGCCTTTGGAGAACCTCAGACATTGGAAAAGAATGTGGGAAAGGGCATTCTACTACTTTGTGTACACTGTGTATACTGTGTGTGATCCAACATGTAAACAGACAATGATGTGTAGGCTGTATGTTTGGATTTTCATAATTAATTGGATTTAGAACTATAAATCTATATGTGTGCCAGGTTTAAGAAATTACCAAAAGTTACTGTTCGGTCAAAACTTTTCCACAAAAAATAGATTTTACACAAAGTTAAATACCAGTGCAGTTTGGGTACAGAGCTCAGTGATACATACTGTAACGATATTAGTACAATTACTTTTTTTTTTTTTTTACTTTGCCTGCCTTACTTTATAATACAGTATATGTACTTGGTTTTCATCTGACAGGATCCATATCTAAATGTCTAAATGCTAAGTGGCATGCACATGATATACACACAGCTTAATTTCCTTCACTGATACACATCTCCCCTGCAGCCTAGTAACCTGAGTGGAAGGCTCCCAGCCAGATGATTTGATTAAAGTAAGATGAAGTGTACCAACATGTTCACCAGAGGGGAGTTTCAGGTACAGATGCCAATCAGACAGATCCACTGAGAGATTCCATTTAATTTGACATCCCTCTCTCTCTCTCTCTCTCTCTCTCTCTCTCTCTCTGTGTATAACACACACAAAGCAGTGTGGCTGACCTGTGTAGGCTGATTTCCCTTGGCTTTAAATCTAATGTTTCAATCTGTTTTCTGCCATATTAACATTCAGAAAAAAAAACATTACCCTAACACACACCTACATTCACACATCTCACTGTCTGCCCCCCCCCCCACACACACACACACACACACACATACATATACCATTTGCCATTTGCAGGATGTATCGTAACCATTTCACCAGGGGCTTTGCTTCTTCTGACATGTTTCCTTGTATAATCCTATGAATGTGTGTTTGCATACATTTGTGTGTGTGTGTCTGCATGTATGTGTGCAAATGCCATTTCAGCAGGGACCAAACCCCCACTGCAGGAAGGCATTTTTAACTGGAGAAATGTCACCACAGCTATTTTCTTTCCATATGTTTGTATGCACGTACGCATGTGTGTGTGCGTGCGTGTGTGTGTGTGTGTGTNGTGTGACACAGATCAGGTGTGTGTGTGTGTGTGTGTGTGTGTGTGTGACATAGATCAGGTCTTGGCAAGCTCCAATTGATTTCACAGGGGAGGTTTATTCTTTTCCAAACACCAGTATATCTCCCCGCCTTGGTACCATTTCTCCTTTTATTCCCTATTTCCTTCCTTTCTGCAGAGCGACTGCTTGTCACCAGGACGAGTTAACCAGGGAATTCAACGATTAGCATTTTAACACTGGAATAAAAAAAAAAAAAAGNAAAAAAAAAAAAAAAGTGGAATCTGACAACGAGTCTTGTCACCCTACAAAGGAGACAGGAAGGACAAGGCAATTTTGTTGAAATTGTATTGTGCTTACTTGTAAATTGTGGGTTTTTAATCTTTGCCATTTGTGAGAGTTGATTTAGCATCAGCAGGCTGGAAGTCTGCCAACACGACAGCATGAGGGCTTGATAGTTTAAAACGAGTAGAAACTGCACCCAGCTGGTACGCGGCATACTGGTTGAAGACCTTCATCAAAGGTCTTCAGCTGGTATGCTCCATCAGAGATCACACCAGAAAGATTGCTGGGAGAAGTCTATATGACTGTGAAAAGGGGAGTTCTGATGTTTTGATGAAGATTCTCAGTCATCCAGGCAGGTAGATATTGTAAGAAAACTGAGTCAGATCAACTGGATTAAATATTTTTAATTCTGAAACGTTTCACCATCATCCAAATGGCTTCATCAGTCAGAAATGAATGAACAGAAGGATGTCAAACCTCCAGTAACTACAGTAACTATGGTGTCAAATCACAGCAAACCTTCAATTCAAAATATATGAATTAATCATTCCAAATATTAAAAAAAAAAAAAAAATANTAAAAAAAAAAAAAAAATTAATAATGTGTGATGTAAAATACATTATTCAAATTTCAAACAATTAATCAATTTCAAATAATGTTTCAACTTCTAATCTTTAATGGTCCCCTGGTTGGATGCAGGACCTGTTCCCAAACTTCTTTGGAATGGAAGACAGCAGCACTATAGGTGTTGGTAGTTTGTATCTCCATTTCTGTTAAGGGAAGGTCTCTCTACATGAACATAAATGGCCTCCTTCACTCCTCTCTCAAACCAACCATCCTCTCTGTCCAAAATGTGCACATCATCATCTTCAAAGGATTGTCCTCTGTGGTTCAGGTGGAGGTAAACCGCTGAGTCTGGTCCTGTGGTGTTATTTCTCCTGTGCTGGACCATCCACTTACAGATTTGTTGTTTGGTTTCCCTGATGTAGACCTCTGAACACTCCTCCTTACACTCTACGGCATAAAGTACGCCACTCTTCTTGTGTTTAGGAGTCTGATCTTTAGGGTGGACAGTCTCAGGGTGGTGTTGGGTTTGAAGGAGACTGGTATCTTGTGTTGTCCAAAAATCCTCTTCAACTTTTCAGATGTTCCAGCCACATATGNACTGGTATCTTGTGTTGTCCAAAAATCCTCTTCAACTTTTCAGATGTTCCAGCCACATATGGGATGTTTCTGATGTTTCTGATGTTTCTGATGATGTTCTGGATTTTCTGATGGTTGTGATGAAACGCTTGCAGCACAGCATCAAACAATGTGATCAGTGAAAGGAACAGAGACGTTGGGAAAATGTGTATGTGGGGGTGAAGGTGCATGCTCCTTGGCTTTGTGGATCACTGAAGACATGCAGGATTAGAGTTCTGTAATATACATATATTTGTATGTATGTGTGTGCATGTGTGTGTTTATATGCGCTTGTTGATATTTGAGTGTAAATCTTCTCCCCGACAACTGAGAGGACATCTGTCACCTCCATATGGAGAGAGACAAAAAGAAGCTCAAAGGGAGGATGTACAGAAAAACATTTTTGTAAAAAATCTGTTGCACAAAAAAGACAAACAATTCTATGTTTGGAATATGAAGTTCAGCTAAATAATTTATACAATAATAAAATAAATTACAATTTATTTTAATGATACAGTTAAGTTCAAAGTTCATTAATGACAGCTGCTATGTAGATTTGTATCTGCATGTGTACTCATGATTGCTTTATCTTCGTGTGTGTGTGTGTGTGTGTGTGTGTGTGTTTTAAGATTTAGTTTAGACCCCAGACAAGACTGTTCAGACACACACACATGCAAACACACGAAAACACACACTCCCAATAGAACACATCTTCATTTTCTCCTTCCTTCACCTCTCTACCATTCTCACACTCACACACATGAACAGAACATACACAAACACACAGCAAGAGCTCAATGACACAATATGAACACACAGTTTGATACATACACACAAGAGTCACACTTGCATGCACAAATACAGAAAGGACATGTGGGGTCCCTGTCTTTCTCTCTGTACAATAATGGACAGCTTGACGCCTTTTATGTCTTTTTGATTTTGTCTTCCATACTCATTTGTTTTCTTGCAGTAAGGGCAAACACACGCACACACACACACACACACACACACACACACACACACAATCACACACAGAGTCAGTGAGCCTCTCACTCAAATGTGGAGGAGGGGCACTAAAAACTCATTACATGGACGATCAATATTGCACACACTTGAGAAAGCATGCCCCCCCCCACACCCC
>VXCM01005879.1:0-30392 GCA_014773175.1 Lucifuga dentata
AGAGAGAGAGAGAGAGAGAGAGAGAGAGAGAGACAGGCAGGCAGGCAGTGAGATAAAGAGACAGACAGACAGGCAGACAGACAGGCAGAGAGAGACAGGCAGGGAGAGACAGACAGAGTGAGATAAAGAGACAGACAGGCAGAGAGACAGACAAGCAGACCTTGTTCCTGGTCACAGCGATGATGATTCCAAAGATCAGCATGATGATCAGTCCGAGTCCCATGAATCCTGCAAACTGCACATGAAACCGTTAATTGATCAGCTGATCGGTTATAATTAAGTTCTAATTAAGGCCTAATTAAGGTNCCCCGACCTTTGTACGTACCACTTTGAGGATGATCTGTTTTTCAAAGCATCCTGCGCAGATTCCCAGGCAGGAAATGGCAAACACCCAGCCCCACGCCATGCTCAGGCTGCCTACCACTACCAGCTGCTCCACCCAACAGGAAACACGCCAAAAACACGGAAGTCAGTCACTGCTCAGCTGGGAGCCATGTTCATGATTTCAGGCTTTATCTGTTTGTCTTATGTAATCATCCTAAGAACGTCCTTAAGAACTCCAACACGTCTTCAGGGGCGTCTCCATTGGAACGCCTCCGTTGGGAGAACACCTCTGTTGGGAGAACACCTCTGTTGGGAGAACGTCTCCGTTAGGAGAACGTCACAGTTAGGAGAACGTCTCCATTAGGAGCATGCCCGTTCTCTGACGAGAACCTCTTCAAGATCTTCAGCTCTTGTTTTATCAAAGATGTCCTCAGGGAGAAACGTGTCATTCTCGTGTTAGTCATGATGAAGCGTTTCAGAGGGTCAAAGATACCGACCTGCTCTGACCTCTGACCTGCTCTGACCTCTGACCTGCTCTGACCCCTGACCTGTTCAGACCCCTGACCTGCTCTAACCTCTGACCCCTGACCTGCTCTAACCTCTGACTCCTGACCTGCTCTGACCTGCTCTGACCCCTGACCTGCTCTGACCCCTGACCTGCTCTGACCTCTGACCTGCTCTGACCCTACTCTCTGACGTACAGGAAATGGATTTAACACACTCGCCAACCTAATTCCCTTCTCTCGTTTTCTTCCTCTTTTCTCTCTCTTTTTATTGATTGTTGAGTGTTTTTATTGCGTTGATTGTTGGACGTGATGCAAACTAATTCCATGTGAATGGACAATAAGTCTCATCTTATCTTATTCATCTTATTGATCTTATCTATCTCATTTATCTGATATATCTCATCTTTTTTAATCTTATTTATCTTATTTTAGAGAGTAGAACATGATTTCCAGGAGACTGAAGCTCGTTTTGTCTGTCGCCACAGGTGCAATGTGATGTTGTTTTATGTTGTTATTGTTGTTTTATAGTGTTGTTGTTATGGTGTTGTTGGTGATGTTTTATGTTGTTGTTGTTTTATAGTGTTATTGTTGTTTTATAGTGTTTTTATGGTGTTGTTGGTGGTGTTTTATGTTGTTATTGTTGTTTTATAGTGTTGTTTTTATGGTGTTGTTGGTGTTTTATGTTGTTATTGTTGTTTTATAGTGTTATTGTTGTTTTATAGTGTTGTTTTTATGGTGTTGTTGGTGATGTTTTATGTTGTTGTTGTTTTATGTTGTTTTATAGTATTTTTTAATGTTGTTGGTGATGTTGATGGGTGTTTTGTTGTTTTTGTTGTTTTTTATGGTGTTTTTGGTGATGTTTTATGTTGTTGTTNGTTGATGGGTGTTTTGTTGTTTTTGTTGTTTTTTATGGTGTTTTTGGTGATGTTTTATGTTGTTGTTACTGTTGTTTTCATAGTGTTGTTGTGTTTGTGGTTGTTTGACGATGTTGTTGTTGTTTACCTGCTGGTTGACAGCGCTGGCCTTCACTACTGCAAAGATCAGCAAACCACCGATGACCTGAGAAACGCGTCACATGACATCACTTAAGAAAATAACAGCCCCAAATTAATACAGAAACAGGAAGCTGAAATAGAAAACAGGTATGTTCCTGCACATGGTGTAATGGAGTAAAACCTGGAACTGAACTCTGGGACAGGAAGTAAAATGTTAAATCAGTTCCAGGTTTTTCTCAAAAAATGGATCCGGATTGGTGAGAGAACATTAATTACCATAAAACATGACGAATCATCATGTCTGACATTCCTGCTGTCCAACACCAGAGGGAGACGGAGACACACAGTAACATCGCCTTCACCAGCCTGTCTACCTGCCAGCCTGTCTACCTGTCACACTATCTGTCATGTTACATTGTACACTAAAAAAATAAGGTGATGCTGATTCACAGAATCAAAAAATTTGGCATGTTTTTTTGATAAATACCTGATTTCAGAGTAAAAGCCTGATGGAATAAGAGGACGGATGAATCTTACTGAATCTGATTTTCTTTTAAAAGTTCATTATTTAATGATTTAAAATTTCAGAGGCTTTTAGATGAAACTTGTTTAGGAAGTAAAGTTTAGAATGTAGAAATAATTTTTCTTTTCATTTAATTCATTTTTATTTTATTTGAGATGGAGTCATGAAGTCTCCTCTCTCTTTTCCTTCTCTACCTTCATGCTTTCCTCTTCTCTGTCTCTCTAGTATCTGTCCTCCTCCTCCTCCTCCTCCTCGCTCTTTGGAAGAGAGAAAACATGTCTGTGAAGTTTAGGAAAATGAGGTGGGGGAGGGGTCTTTTCTCTCTTACTGGAAAAAGTGTTTACATCCCAAAAACATCTGCATTGTGTTTAACGTTCATAAAACAGGACGAAACTGTTTTCACATCATTTCAATTTAACCAAAGACAATTTATTTTACTATTATTATTTTTAATGTGTTTTATCCTGTTTTTATTGTTACTTCATATCTGACTTTTATTTATTTTGATTTTATATGATTTTTTAAATAATTACTGAAAGATCATTAGACCCACCTGATCGTCTGTTTGTGTCTTTATTCACTGTTTAACTTTAAGCAAATTAAACCTAAAAAAAGGCTGAATAAAAGCTGAACATAAACACGTTCAATCCAAAAACAATTAAATTAAAACAAAACTTTACTTTTTTATTCTGCAGACACATAACAAACTCATACAACGTTCCATGAATCTTTTTCCTGCTCTGACTTTTTCTTCTTTAATGAACTAAACATTTCATCAGCTTCTTCTTAAATCAGAAAACACCAAAGAGTTTGTACTTACAGCAAAAACCACGTTAAAGACGATAAAGAGAGGCATCCGTTAACCTTTCCCATCTTCATCTGCTCAACGACACGGAGGAAGAGTGTTAACACGCGGGAGACACAGCAAGATATGCTGCTGTGTGTATGTGTGTGTGTGTGTGTGTGTGTGAGAGAGACCCTGTGATGTGTGTGTGTGAGACCCTGTGGTGTGTGTGTGTGTGTGTGTGTGTGTGAGACCCTGTGGTGTGTGTGTGTTTCAGATAATAGCTCCCTCCTTCCTGTGGGTCCTGAGAGAAAATCTGCGCAGCAGTAAAACAGAAAAAACAGAAGCGTGTTTTAAGCGTGTTATACGGATGTTTTTGTTTCTCATTTTGTTTTTCCTCATCAATTCAATCATCTGCTTTAAAGTTTTGACATTTATTCAGAATAAAAGTCACTAAAATCTGTCAGTCAGGCAAAGTCATTTTTTTCTTTTTTGTAGTTTGTGTGTGAGTGTGTGTGTCTAGCTATTGTATGTTAAACTGGAAGTCTGAAATCTTTGACTCGTCTGTCCTTTAATGCACACATGATGAAAGTAATTCAGGCGTGTTTTCTTCAGGCAGATCTCTAAGGCTACATTTCTTTTTCAGACCTAGAAAAGGTCATACGTGCATTTTTCTCCTCCAGAGCTGATTATTGTAACGCGTTATTCATCCAGACGCTCGACTTGAACTCGCTCTCCTGGCCTTCATGTTACCTGTTAGCTTTAGCTTGATTTTAAGGTTTTATACACAGCCAAGCACCTTCTTACATACGTGATCTTTTAACATGCTGCCAGCCTGATTGCTGCCTTAGATGTGGTCATGTGACTCAAGGTGACCAACCTCAGCCTGGCTCAGCGTCTTCTTTGAAAACTTATTTTTACTGTCCAGCTTTTAATAAGTGTTGATCCCCCTCCCCCAAAAAATTAACTGTTTCTATTCTTTATTTTTTAATTAACTATTTCTGTACTTTATTTTTTCTATTGCGTTTGTCTGCACTGTTAGCATCTTGTAACTCTGTTTTGAAAGGTGCTATACAAAGTTATTATTATTATTATTATTATTATTATTATTATTATCATGTGTGCATGTGTGTGTGTGTGTTAGAGCTGTGAAATGTTTTAAATGTAAATGTTAAAGTGTTTGACAGGAAGAGCTGCATTCCAGCTGCAAACACACACACACACACACACACACACACTCACTGGTGTGCCAGTCATACAGACAAGTGAAAAAAAATTCCTCATATCAATATTAAAGGGCCATGCTGGTGGTTTTGCATGTTTGAACTCAGACATACGTTACACCAACTCTTTTCCAGAACGTTCTGCTGAGCGGGAAGATTTAGGATTGTTTCTCCTGATGTTTTCATGAGCATGACCTCATTGCTGTCCAGGTGAATGACTGATTTTTAAGGTATGTGGAACACCTGAACAGCGAATGTTGAAAGGTCTGTGAAAAATGTAGAAGTTTTATGTTTTGTAAAATTGTTGAACTCAATCAAAATCACCGGTATGTTCCTTTAATCAGCATGACTTTATCAGCAGCTGTAAATCATAAATATTTGTTGCCTGACAATTAATCCAAACCTTCTCTGTGACCTCAGAGGTCAAAGGTCACAACCAACCAAAACACAGGAAGCGTCTGAGCTGAAGACAAGAGACAAAAAATGAGACAACTTAGTAAAACTTCATCATTTTCATGTTTCGTCATGTTCATCAAATTTTTAATATTTTTATTTCTCACGTTTCGTTCCTCGGCTGAACGTCGAAACAGGAAGTTTATCCTCCTCAGAACACAGCAGGGGTCCCAAGAGACAGAGAGAGAGAGAGAGAGAGAGAGAGAGAGAGAGAGAGAGAGAGAGCTGTGTGTGTGTGAGAAAAAATAGTGAACTGGCCATTAAAGCCATGTGGAGCTGCTTCAGCATGTTATTGTTGTATAAACACGGGATAAGCATGTTTATGAAAAGCAGACGTGCTTTTTGTCACATGAACATTAAGCGTGAAAGATGGAAACATTCCCTCCACCTTTTATTTCTATTTGTGGACAAAACATGTTGATGAGAGACACGTCAATCAATAAACTACATAAACACCTAATCAATCAATCAATCAATCAATCAGTAAACTACATAAACACCTAATCAATCAATCAAATTACATAAACACCTAATCAATCAACCAACCACCACAAAAACACGATAACTTCAGACACGTTTAAAAACAAGTTTAGACAAAAAGAAACATTAACATGATTAAATGTGAAACCTGAGCAGAATTTTATTTTGTAGGGACACTTCCTGTACAGTCAATATGATCAATGAGTTCTAAATGATAGATCAATAACTTCAGATCAGTTTATCAAATAAAACACAAAACTTTACAAACACTAAAAGTCCTAAAAATGCTGCTTGTCGTTTACTAACTATAAAATTCTTTGTTTATATTTTGTTTATTTTGACAGTAAAGTTTATTTTGTTTTTAATGATCAGAATTCTTTGATTGATGATGGCATCAGTATAATTATGATGAATGTTTTTCTTTCAATCTTACCTTAAATTTTTTTATTTTTCTCATCATTGATGATTTTTTATACATCAACTTTCATGATTTTTAATTTTAATAAAACTTTTATTGTTTGTTCTTTAAGGCTTCAGGTCACGACTGAGTCTGTAATCAGTCGACCGTTCTGATTGGACAACAGTAAACTAATGAGAGTATTTTACCACTTTATAGAATATTTATGAGGTTGTGTCTTAGCTCCTCCCCCTCGCTATATTTGAAATATTTTCATTTTATTTTAATGTTTCTCACTTATTTGTCCCTTTCAGGAAACTGTTAATCATCGTACATATAAACATGTATTCCTTCAAAATAAGAGCGCAGTTTAAACGACCAAAGCACAAGGTTTGGTGGCTGTTAGGAAGCGTGAGCAGTAGATGCTGATTGGCTGTTGATAGACAGCAGGGGGCGTGGCCATGCGTCAGCTTCAGGAGGTGGTTGGCCCCTCCTTCCTGCCAATCTGACAGTAGAGAATCATGGAGAAGACCATCCCGAAAATCTGCACACGAAACAAAACACATGGAAACAAAACACAACATGTTAATCGACATATGTATCTGTGTTACGGTGAAAAGAGATCTAAAAAAAGAAGTGCGTCATGTGGAAAAGTGCCTCGGTCTGCAGAAGTCTGAGACCTTTCATAGGATAAGGAACAGCGCCCCCCATGGACAAAGCCTGAGACTGAACAGATCGTATAAAGAAAAGTTATGCAAAGATCAGCTGTTAGGTCAGAGACTTTTATCTTGGAACAGCTGTGAAATTATTTTCATTATTACAGTATGCTCATTTATTATCTGCATGGCGTGTACTGACGTTTTATGCTTTTTATACACTTTTATACTCTGAATTATGTGATTGCTGAATACTTTTACAACATATATCATCTTTTCTGAGTGATTTTGTCATGTATACAGGAAGGATGAAGAAATGCGAAGATTTAATTTTTAAAGATCCTGCATCAACGAGCAGCTAACAGGGCCTCTGCCTGCCTGTCTGTGTGTGTGTGTGTGTGTGTGTGTGTGTGTGTGAGAGATAAGAACTGAGCTAGACAGGTTACAGGGTTTGAACACATTAATCATGCATGTACAGCAGAGAGCGTGTCTTTGACAGCAGGTATAATAATGTGGAAAGTCCTGCAGCTTTTCTTTGAAAAGGTGAAATCCTCTCAGAGGAGTCAGATTAAACTTAGATTAAACTTATTTTTTTTATCGACTTAAAGGCCCTGCTTATCACTCTAAGTCACTGAATGGTCTGGGCACAGAGACGTTTGTTGACTTCCTGCCGGTGGGTCACTCAGGTCAGCAGGACAGTCAGGTAATGTGATTTATTTTATTTTATTTTATTTTATTTTTTTAGGGTTAGGTAATGTGATTTATTTTATTTTATTTTTTTTATTTTTTAGGGTTAGGTAATATGGTTTACTTTATTTTATTTATTTGTTTTAGGGTTACAGTTAAATAATGTGATTTATTTTATTTTATTTTTTTTATTTTTTAGGGTTAGGTAATGTGATTTATTTTAATTTTTTTTATTTTTTAGGGTTAGGTAATATGGTTTACTTTATTTTATTTTTTTTTTAGGGTTAGGGTTAAGTAATGTGATTTATTTTATTTTTTTTTTATTTTTTAGGGTTAGGTAATGTGATTTATTTTATTTTATTTTTTTTAGGGTTAGGTAATGTGATTTATTTTATTTTTTTATTTTTATTTTTTAGGGTTAGGTAATATGGTTTACTTTATTTTATTTATTTTTTTAGGGTTACGGTTAAGTAATGTGATTTATTTTATTTTTTTTTTTTTTTTTAGGGTTAGGTAATGTGATTTATTTTATTTTATTTTTTTTAGGGTTAGGTAATGTGATTTATATTATTTTAATTTTTTTTTATTTTTTAGAGTTAGGTAATGTGATTTATTTTATTTTTTTTGGGGTTAGGTAACGTGATTTATTTTTTTATTTTTTTTATTTTTTAGGGTTAGGTAATGTGATTTATTTTATTTTATTTTTTTAGGGTTAGGTCATATGATTTATTTTATTTTATTTTTTTTAGGGTTAGGTAATGTGATTTATTTTAATTTTTTTTATTTTTTAGGGTTAGGTAATATGGTTTATTTTATTTTTTTTTTTTTTTAGGGTTAGGGTTAAGTAATGTGATTTATTTTATTTTTTTTTTATTTTTTAGGGTTAGGTAATGTGATTTATTTTATTTTATTTTTTTTAGGGTTAGGTAATGTGATTTATTTTAATTTTTTTTATTTTTTAGGGTTAGGTAATATGGTTTATTTTATTTTTTTTTTAGGGTTAGGGTTAGATAATATGGTTTACTTTATTTTATTTATTTTTTTTAGGGTTACGGTTAAGTAATGTGATTTATTTTATTTTATTTTTTTTATTTTTTAGGGTTAGGTAATGTGATTTTTTTTTTTTTTTTTTTTTAGGGTTAGGTAATGTGATTTATTTTATTTTTTTTATTTTTTAGGGTTAGGTAATGTGATTTATTTTATTTGTTTTTTTAGGGTTAGGTAATGTGATTTATATTATTTTAATTTTTTTTACTTTTTAGGGTTAGGTAATATGGTTTACATTATTTTATTTTTTTTTAAGGTTAGGGCTAGATAATATGGTTTACTTTATTTTATTTATTTTTTTTTAGGGTTATGGTTAAGTAATGTGATTTATTTTATTTTATTTTATTTATTTTTTAGGGTTANTTTTTTTTAGGGTTATGGTTAAGTAATGTGATTTATTTTATTTTATTTTATTTATTTTTTAGGGTTAGGTAATGTGACTTATTTTTTAATTTTTTTTATTTTTTAGGGTTAGGAAATATGGTTTACTTTATTTTATTTATTTTTTTCAGGGTTACANTTTTTTTTATTTTTTAGGGTTAGGAAATATGGTTTACTTTATTTTATTTATTTTTTTCAGGGTTACAGTTAAGTAATGTGATTTATTTTATTTTATTTTATTTATTTTTTAGGGTTAGGAAATTATTTTATTTTTTTATTTTTTAGGTTTAGGTAATGTGATTTATTTATTTTTTTTATTGTTTAAGTTTAGGTAATGTGATTTATTTTATTTTATTTTATTTATTTTTTAGGGTTAGGTAATGTGATTTAATTTTTTTCATTTATTTTTTAGGGTTAGGTAATGTGATTTATTTTTTTTTTTATTGTTTAAGTTTAGGTAATGTGATTTATTTTATTTTATTTTTTAGGGTTAGGTAATGTGATTTATTTATTTTTTTATTGTTTAAGTTTAGGTAATGTGATTTATTTTATTTTATTTTTTAGGGTTAGGTAATGTGATTTATTTATTTTTTTATTGTTTAAGTTTAGGTAATGTGATTTATTTTATTTATTTTTTAGGGTTAGGTAATGTGATTTATTTTATTTATTTTTTAGGGTTAGGTAATGTGATTTATTTTATTTATTTTTTAGGGTTAGGTAATGTGATTTATTTTATTTTATTTTTTTAGGGTTATGTAATATGATTTATATTATTTTAATTTTTTTTACTTTTTAGGGTTAGGTAATATGGTTTACATTATTTTATTTTTTTTTAAGGTTAGGGTTAGATAATATGGTTTATTTTATTTATTTTTTTTAGGGTTATGGTTAAGTAATGTGATTTATTTTATTTTATTTTATTTATTTTTTAGGGTTAGGTAATGTGATTTATTTTATTTATTTATTTTTTTTTTAGGGTTATGGTTAGGTAACGTGATTTATTTTATTTTATTTATTTTTTAGGGTTAGGTAATGTGATTTATTTTATTTTTTTTATTTTTTAGGGTTAGGAAATTATTTTTTTATTTTTTAGGGTTAGGTAATATAATTTATTTATTTTTTTTATTGTTTAAGTTTAGGTAATGTGATTTATTTTATTTTATTTATTTATTAGGGTTAGGTAATGTGATTTATTTTATTTTTTTATTTTTTAGGGTTAGGTAATTATTTTATTTTTTTATTTTTTAGGGTTAGGTAATGTGATTTATTTTTTTTTATTGTTTAAGTTTAGGTAATGTGATTTATTTTATTTATTTTTAGGGTTAGGTAATGTGATTTATTTTATTTTATTTTATTTATTTTTTAGGGTTAGGTAATGTGATTTATTTTTTATTTATTTTTTAGGGTTAGGTAATATGGTTTATTTTATTTTTTTTTTTAGGGTTACGGTTAGGTAACGTGATTTATTCTGTTTTATTTCATTTATTTTTTAGGGTTAGGTAATGTGATTTATTTTATTTTTTTTTATGTTTTAGTGTTAGGAAATTATTTTATTTTTTTATTTTTTAGGGTTAGGTAATGTGATTTATTTATTTTTTTTATTGTTTAAGTTTAGGTAATGTGATTTATTTTATTTTATTTTATTTATTTTTTAGGGTTAGGTAATGTGATTTATTTTATTTTTTTATTTTTTAGGGTTAGGTAATTTTGTTATTTGTTTATTTTTTAGGGTTAGGTAATGTGATTTATTTTTTTTTTATTGTTTAAGTTTTAGGTAATGTGATTTTATTTATTTTTAGGGTTAGGTAATGTGATTTATTTTATTTTATTTTATTTATCTTTTAGGGTTAGGTAATGTGATTTATTTTATTTTATTTATTTTTTAGGGTTAGGTAATATGGTTTACATTATTTTATTTTTTTTTAAGGTTAGGGTTAGGTAATGTGATTTATTTTATTTATTTTTTTTTTAGGGTTACGGTTAAGTAATGTGATTTATTTTATTTTATTTTATTTATTTTTTAGGGTTAGGTAATGTGATTTATTTTTTAATTTTTTTTATTTTTTAGGGTTAGGAAATATGGTTTACTTTATTTTATTTATTTTTTTCAGGGTTACGGTTAAGTAATGTGATTTATTTTATTTTATTTATTTTTTAGCGTTAGGAAATTATTTTTTTATTTTTTAGGGTTAGGTAATGTGATTTATTTATTTTTTTTATTGTTTAAGTTTAGGTAATGTGATTTATTTTATTTTATTTTTTAGGGTTAGGTAATGTGATTTATTTTATTTATTTTTTAGGGTTAGGTAATGTGATTTAATATTTTTCATTTATTTTTTAGGGTTAGGTAATGTGATTTATTTTATTTTTTTTTATTGTTTAAGTTTAGGTAATGTGATTTATTTTATTTTATTTTTTAGGGTTAGGTAATGTGATTTATTTTATTTTTTTTTATGTTTTAGTGTTAGGAAATTATTTTATTTTTTTATTTTTTAGGGTTAGGTAATGTGATTTATTTATTTTTTTTATTGTTTAAGTTTAGGTAATGTGATTTATTTTATTTTATTTTATTTTTTAGGGTTAGGTAATGTGATTTATTTTATATTTTATTTAGTTTTTAGGGTTAGGTAATGTGATTTATTTTATTTATTTTTAGGGTTAGGTAATGTGATTTATTTTATTTTATTTTATTTATTTTTTAGGGTTAGGTAATGTGATTTATTTTATTTTATTTATTTTTTAGGGTTAGGTAATGTGATTTAGTCATGATGCTGGAATCAGCTCAACTGTAACGAGTTTTAAAACTTAAGGAGTGTTCTCTTTTCTACTGCTTTTAGCTAATTGGTTTTATGTTTTTTAAAATTCCACTCTATCTTAACTTATCTGTACATGTATAAACTTTATACTTAAATCATTTATTTTATTATTATTTATTTTACTTTTATTTCTCTTCTTCTTGAATTTTCTATCTGTAAAGCATTTTGTGTATGATAAGGTGCTACATAAATAAAATTTGGATTTTATATTTGCTCTGTATTCATTTTATTCTTTACTGTAAAAAGTATAGTTTCCAATTTTCTTTTAATCCATATTTTGCGAGTTTTACTTTCTTCAAAAGAAGTCAGAAACCTGCCAAGAGAGACTTTTTGGCGAGCAGCTTATCTATTTATAGAAACAGATCTGATAGCAGCGTGAACCGCATGTTTAGGGTATGACGAGGATTTTAATAATGTGCCTAATTCATCTAAGCCTAATTTATGAGAACGGTCAGAAAAATCCTCTCATCATACCAGGATTTATGGGCCAACAGTCACATACAAAGCTGCTTTTCCTGCGGCTGAGTAACGAGGTAACGATTAATCTGATACACTGACGACGGGCCTGCCTAGTTACACGCTAGTTACACGCTTTCAAATAATAACAATATAATAATACAATACAGAGCATGATTGGCTTATTTAGCAAATGATGTAATTTTCATGTGAGCGAGGTCGAGCCAAAGGTGAAGCGGCAGCACTTCCTGTCACCTCCAACAGCCTGACGTCGGTTAGCAGGAATAACAAGAACGGATTATAAAACACGAACACGGTTACTGACCAGCAGGATGGCAAAGGCGAAGGCGATCCCCAGAACCACCACCATGTTGTTCTCCATCATGCTGATGATGTGAACGGAGCACGGCTGCAGGAGCAGAGTGACATCATCACGCATCAAACATCACACATCAACACGCATCAAACAAACATCACGCATCAACACGCATAAAAACAAACATCACACATCAACACGCATCAAACATCACGCATCATCACGCATCAACACATATCAACACACATCAAACATCACGCATCAACACACATCAAACATCACGCATCAACAGACATCAAACATCACGCATCAACACGCATCAAACATCACGCATCAACACGCATCAAACATCACGCCTCAACAGATATCAACACACATCATCACACATACATGTGATGTGATGCTGAAACACATACAGATTCAGAAACTATAAAAGCTCTATTTCAATCTTTGAGTGTCACTCTGAAGCTCCTCCCACATTGAAGCTCCTCCCTCACCGTGGAATACACCTGTTGCCCTCCGACGGGCGCGCAGGCCTGGCTGGTGTCCTTACATTCGCAGGAAGAGGGAACGACCGTCCAGTCCGACGGTCCGTTAACGAGACCGCAGCACTTCAGCTGAACGGGACAAACGAGAAGAGAAGTTCAGGTTATTTCAGGACGACACACCTAAGACAGGTAAGGAATACCAGCAGAACGCGTGTCCACCTCCTCCTCCAGCCTCTGCAGGTCCTGCTGGACGTTGAGCGACTGCTCCGACAGCGGCAGCAGGTCGCTCAGACGCTCCTTCACCCACTCCTCCACCTGAACACGCGGAAACATGCAAACATACATGAAGCCTGACATCGTCACGTCTGCTGAGTCTAATGGAGGAAAACGTCTCTTCCTGCTTTACCTTCTTCTTGTACATGGCTCCCAGAATTCCTGCTGCCAGCAGGAGGATGAAGATGAGCAGGAGACTGATGAAGAACTGAAGCCGCACAGAAGACAGAGCAGGATTATAACCATGTCACACCATCTAGTCCAACATAGTCTGTATATACACACACACACACACACACACATACATATACACAGCAACCACCTAGCAATGACCTAATAACGCCTTAGCAACCAACAGCAAGTGTGAAGTTCATTTATCCAACAGCCCTGCTCACTTCCTTATGTGTCAGGCTCACAACTTACCAGTCAACCCCTGTAACTCTAAAGCCTCATTTATATTTCACGCTAACTAAGTTTACGCGTGCGCTTGTGTCGTGCGTCGTGAGCAGGATTGTGTCCATACTGGCCTCCGTAGTTAACATAGATCTGGAGGGTTAACGCTCTGTCCGCCAGGTGGCGATGTGAGGCGCCGCGACTTTTACAGACACATTAGCAGCCATGGAGGGCTAAGCTAGTAGCTACTCAAGCATTAGCAGCCATGGAGGGCTAAGCTAGTAGCTACTCAAGCATTAGCAGCCATGGAGGGCTAAGCTAGTAGCTACACAAGCATTAGCAGCAACAAACAAACATAAAGAGCACTCACCCAATCATCTTCATTGGTCAGTTACAGTAATCAGCTGCTGAAATAAATATCATGTTTACTGGTACGAGGATTATTTTCAGGAAGTCACAGAAAAACAGGTAATTTGCTGAACAAACACACTGATTGAACAATACACGGGTTTCTTTAAAAATCTAAAAAAATCAGAGGGTTTGGCTCATAAACACGAGATCAGCTTTCCTGTTACTGATCAGCTTCTCCTCAAAACTTGCAGCTATTTCTGTCATCAGTTATCTGTGCACAGGTAAAATACAGTACTGCACACTTTTCATTTATTTATTTAGTTTTACAGGGACCATCTACTAACATCACGCATAGCCATGGTGTAAATGCATCGGATTTAACCAAAAGAAGGCTAATTTTTATTCGCGGTCCCTGGGCATAAACGTTATTTACTTCTTGGCCCCATTTGTGCTGCTCACGTCACGACAAATGTTCACAACACTGCCCCCTGTGGTTTCTGTAGGTACTGCGCGTCAGGAGCGTCGCGTTAATTCTGGATGACACGCAGAAACAACGCTTCAAATCGATGCTTCAAATCGACGCTAAAAACACGTCGGCCATTTTAAGTGCGCGTACGCGTAGTTTGCGTGAAGTATAAATGAGGCTTAACAGACCAGCAGCAGCAGGTTCACAACTTATCAGTCAACCCCTGTAACTCTAGCAGACCATCAGCAGCAGGCAGCGATTCTCTCTGATCGCACCGCAGCAGCCCAGGAAGCCCAGGAACACGATGATCACACCGATGGCCAGCAGCAGGTNGGAGGAGGAGGAAGGTAAAAACACAAAGATCAGAGTGACATCATCATCGGAGCAACATGATGGAAGAACAGATCAAAGAAATACTCACCTTGTTTCTGTCTTTGCTGACTTTCAGGTAGATGGACACGCCCAGAATGATGCAACCACTCAGCTGGACACACACACACGCACACGCACACGCACACGCACACACACACAGACACACACACACACAGAATGTGTTTTTGTTAAAAAGCATCTCTGCTGACATCTAGTGGTGAAAAGCTGCAGCATGTTTCCATTCGTCCGTCATTTTAATTAAACCGTAATGTTTATTTTATTCATATTTTTTATTTTATTTATTTTATTCATATTTTATTAATCATTTCTAATACTCATTATAATTTAGCTTACCAATTATCTTTAACACTGATTTCACTTGTATGAAACTTGTTACATACATGAAATTCAGGATGATGAGAAGAACCAATCAAATCAAAGATAAAATCAGCAGCTGATCGGAAAAACAGACCAGCTGCTTTCCAGGAACAGGAAGGGGGCGGAGCTCCACAACTATGTGTGACATGATATTCATCACTACAGACAATTATTCAAACAAACAAACAAACAAACAACATCAACTGGAATTGCATGCAATTTCACCGAGGTCCAAACACCAAGAACCCGACGCAACTCATCACCAAAAGACTTCAGCAGATCAGGAACCAAGACACGTTTAGGAACCACAACATGTTTAGGAACCAAGACACGTTTAGGAACCACAACATGTTTAGGAACCAAGACACGTTTAGGAACCACAACATGTTTAGGAACCAAGACACGTTTAGGAACCAAGACACGTTTAGGAACCAAAACACGTTTAGGAACCACAACACGTTTAGGAACCAAAACACGTTTAAGAACCAAAACATGTTTAGGAACACAACACGTTTAGGAACCAAAACATGTTTAGGAACCAAGACACGTTTAGGAACCAAAACACGTTTAGGAACCAAAACACGTTTAGGAATCACAACATGTTTAGGAACCAAAACATGTTTAGGAACCACAACACGTTTAGGAACCACAACACGTTTAGGAACCAAAACATGTTTAGGAACCACAACACGTTTAGGAACCACAACACGTTTAGGAACCAAAACATGTTTAGGAACACAACATGTTTAGGAACTAAAACACGTTTAGGAACCAAAACATGTTTAGGAACCACAACACGTTTTGGAACCACAACACGTTTAGGAATCAAAACATGTTTAGGAACACAACACGTTTAGGAACTAAAACACGTTTAGGAACCAAAACACGTTTAGGAACCACAACACGTTTAGGAACCAAAACATGTTTTGGAACTAAAACAGGTTTAGGAACCAAAACACATTTAGGAACGAAAACACGTTTCCCTGTTACAGCGCCGCCATCAGGTCGATATGTGTAATGTGTTTAACTGTGTGGGCATGTCATGTATGTGCACACGCACACACACGCACGCACACACACACACACACACACACACACAGAGGGACAGTGTGTGTATGAGAGAGAGGAGGAATAGCTTTTTTAATGAGAGCCGCTGATCGGATTGGTGTGAATTTATGAACACGTGTCACGGTTATGTGTCATATCTGGGCTCAGCTGGGTGTGGTAGTTTTGGCGTCTCCGTGTCTCCTCACTGATCAGCACGGATTTTACATGAGAAACTCAGATTAGAAGGAGACTTCCAGGTGTATTTAAGGTGTATTTACACCTGGAAGTACCACTACCATTACCATGGAAACTACTTTAAATCAGACCTTAGAATGAGATATTTCCTGACTAAACATCTTATCAGCACATTTAGCAGCAGCCAGTAAGCTCTGCTGTGATTGGTCAGATACGGTAATCAGCTGCTGAAATAAATCTCATGTTTACCGGTACGTGGATTATTTTCAGAAAATTACAGGAATACTATGACAATACCCAGAAACACAGGTAATCTGCTGAACAGGTAAATTAATGGAACAACATNTACTATGACAATACCCAGAAACACAGGTAATCTGCTGAACAGGTAAATTAATGGAACAACATCAGGGGTCGGCTTATACACGACTTATACATGGGTTTATACGTTAAGACATCACACAGCTGGAGATCAAGTAACGTAGCAGGGAGGCTACAGCCATCTAAACATGGCGTTCACTCGCCATGTCAGGCCATAAACATGGTGTATAAGGTCACTTTACAGATCAAACACACAACAATGAATCAGGCTACCAGCTACAGGTGACACACCCTGTGTGTGTGTGTGTGTGTGTGTGTGTGTGTATGTGTAAACCTGTTGGGTTGGTTCAGGTGGATTCCCCAACCATGTTTTGCTTCATGCCCAAAGTCAAATCTCTCTCTCTCTCTCACACACACACACACACACACACACCTTCCTATGCTGCATGTAAAAACCTGCCAATCACTCCGTGATAATTAAAATGACGTTGTTAATTGTTGTATCTGATATTTATTTAAATTTTAGCTGTTTTCATGTGTAAATTAGCACAAACACACGGCTAATAAAATATTATAATATTTACATATAAACATTATAATAATTATAAAGTCCATGTTAGGGTTAGGGTTAATACAGAGGTGCTAAGCTAACCCGCTAATGACACGCTAATTACATGCTAATGTCATGTTGTCTGAATCCTCGTACTTTCTCTCCGTTTTTTCTTTGCGTTTGACCCGTGACCTGTAGATGGCGTTCTTCCTGACAGCAAATTTAACTTCCTGTCAGTCACATAACATCAGCATTTGTCTTCCAGGGCTGGCGCTGTGCTGACCAAACTTTTCTCTTCCTTCTTAAATTTTATGTGAGCAGTCAGCCTTTCAGAGGCCTTTCAGAATAAAAGCCCTGTGCATAAAGGAAATATTTTCTCCTTGTTCAGCAGACTTCCCATTAGCCTCTGTTAGCCTCCATTAGCCTCTGTTAGCCTCCGTTAGCAATTAAAAGCCTCTCAGTAAACAATAAATGAGCATCAGCAGATGTGCTGCATCACAATCAGGTAAACGTTGATTTAATGTTGATTTAGCAGTTGAATTACAATATAGCATCAAATTAGCATTATTTTAGTGTTAAAACTGGTGATTTTGCAGGTTTGAACCCAATAAATACAACCTGCATACACATGATGTTACTGCAGCCATTTTCCAAAACATGCTACTGGAGCAGTAAATATTAGAATTGTTTTTCCTACCTGACAGACTTTCATTGGTGTCAGTTTATTCCAGCATGACATAAAAATCAACTTGTAAAGACTTGAAACATGTTTGAGATAAATAATCATCACAGAGAACAACACGTATGTTAATGTTTTTGTTGCAGTAACTTTATTTAACTGATGCAACATGGAGCTACACGGAAGAAAATGTTTGTCTCCACCAGGAGAAGACGACTTTTACAGAGAAATTAAAACGAGCTTCTGCAATCACGCAGGTGAAACACTGAATTTTATCTGAACATTTGATTTTAAAAGGTCAGAGGATTTGAAAAAATAACAGGAAAATTAAAATATAGTTTTATGTTTGGAAATTGGTTGTCAGTAATGTAACATATATGCAGGCTGTATTTATTGAACTTAAACATGCAAATTCACCAGTATGGTCCTTTAGTGTTGTTTTAGTACTGATGTAGCATTCATTTAGTGTTGCTGTAGCACTGATTTACTGTTTTGTTTTAGTATTGATGTAACGCTGATTTAGCATTGATTTAGCACTGATTTAGGATTGATTTAGCATTGATGTAGCACTGATTTAGCATTATTTCGCACTGATTTAGCATTGATTTAGCACTGATTTAGCATTGATTTAGCACTGATTTAGTGCTGTTGATGGACGGCTACATCTTGTGCTACAACAGAGAAAGAAAGGAAAACTGAATGAATGTAAAATGTAATAGATGATGATGAGGAGGAGGAGGAGGAGNGGAGGAGGAGGAGGAGGATAAGAGGAGGAGGATGGGAGGAGGCGGGGCCATGGTCCATGCCCTAAGGCTGAAGTGTTTGTGAGAGCAGATTGAAGCCGTTTGTAGATTTATGAATGAGTGAAGAAGCAGAAAGACGTCAGAGTTAATTATTACAAACGTTTGTGATTCAGAAGATAACTGGACTTTAATATTTAATAAAGGTTCAGACTCACCCAGAACAGCAGGTTAAAGATGAACAGCAGATATTTGATGCATTTATTCACAGCCATCGCTTCACTTTTTCCTTCTCTTCTTCTCCTTTTTCTTTCTTTCCTGCTCTGTTGCTTCTCTCAACCCACAACTGAATGAAGACAGAAACCTGCTTGACCTGTTTCCACTCCTCCGTGCTGAGGGAGCGTCCTGCCTCCTCCTCCTCCTCCTCCTCCTCCTGCTCCTGCTGCATTAGCTGCTAAGTGCCTTGTATTAGATGAGAGCAAACAGCAGATTAAACATTAACTTAACTGTTGCATCAACTCAGAACAAATGTTCACATCAGGAGGAGGAGAGATATATGAGCGGAAAAATAACACAAAAAACCTCCGACAAAAAGTCTGACTGCAGAAATAACGTTGATTTTGAATAAAACAAAAGCATAAAACTCTTTACTCCCATCGTCTTGTTTTCTCACAAAAAAACTGATTATTATTCCCAAAACACAAACTTTGGTTCAGAGGAAACATTTTCCCGTCACTAAAACAAAACCTACAAATTTATTCAAATCAGCTCTTTTATCTTTCTCATCTTTTTACTTTAAAGGATTTGCATGTCTGAGCCCAACAAATACAATCTGCATACATATTACATTACTGACAACCATTTTCCAGAACAAACAACTGGAGACGTGAAACGTGCCGAGATAAATAATTCACATCATGTCTGTTACATGTTTCTGTTGAAGTAACTTTATTTAATGGATTCACCACGGAAGAACATGTATGTCTCCGCCAGAGCATATAGTTCCAGGAGAAAACGACTTTACTGAGAAATTAAAACACCCATGAAGTCGACAATCATGTCAGCAGGTGAAACACAAATAACATGAAAGCTAAAATATGGTTTTATGTTTTGAAAATGGCTGGCAGTAACGTAACGCGTGTGTAGGTTGTATTTACTGGGCTCAAACATGTAAAACAACCAATATGGTCCTTTAAAATCTTTTCCCCACACCTACATGATCATTCTCACACGTGTAGCGTGACAGATTTAGACAGCCACACAGGAACAAACAGCTGAACTCACCTGGATCCGACTGCAACAGGTAAGACGACGTCACGCTTGTGTTCACCTGTGGCGTCACAGCAGGAAGTCTTGGTTTGGAGTTTATATGTTCTTGTCATGTCTACGAGTCTGTCAGGCTCAATCCAGCTTCCTCCCAGTCCAAAGAGCTGCAGGTGAACTGGAAACTAAAACGACTTTTTATTTGATAAATAAATCAGCGTGAGGAGCTCGATTCACGTTTCTGACAAAGTCAAACCATCAGGCAACGGCAGACAGGAAACCCGGCTAGCATGAGCTAACACGCAGACACAAAGTCCATCATCATACATCAGCTCATCAGGTTGTACTTTAAGTAACAAAAGGTCAAAGGTCAGAGATTATTTTTTTTTAAGGGTGCTAGAATATTTCATTAAATTACATTTAAGACGCTTAAATGCCAGTTTCATCATTAGATAAGATAAAAAAAAAATCAACCACTGGGCACCATCAGAAACCATCTAGCAACAACTCAACAACCGCAGCAACAACTCAGCAACCGCAGCAACAACTCAGCAACCACAGCAACAACTCAGCAACCGCAGCAACAACTCAGCAACCGCAGCAACCGCAGCAACAACTCAGCAACCGCAGCAACAACTCAGCAACCGCAGCAACAACTCAGCAACCACCACAAAAACTCAAACACAGAAAGCATGTCGGACAAAACGTGCATTTCTAGGATTTATCATGTAGCATCACGTGTTTTTAGCAGGAAGTCCACGACGGCTCTGCTGAAACCACGAAGGCTTTCCGGCCTCGCCACCGCCACTCGGCAGGAAAACGCTGACAGATGGACACGGCAGACCTGACGGTGCAGAAGTTTGTCTGTGCTGATCTTTGACCGAGAAGGTTCTAGAGAAGAAAGCAGATCTGCTGGAGCATCAGCTAATTAAAACATCAGGAAAACACGTCGCAGCAGCATCGCACCTGCAGCTCACCTCTACTGCTTCAATGACAAGCTCCTCCCCTTTTCAGTCCCTGTACCAATGGCAACAGCAGAAACTCCGCCCCTCTGTGCTGTCAATCAAACTGATTAGACTGGATATGACTGGTGTTTGCCTGACCAGCAGAGAAAAACAGCAGCAAAACGCAGATCAAAGTATTGATCATGTCATCAATCGATCAGATGATTAGTGATGCAGCAACACGTTGTTTACATTCAGAAATCAAAACGTCGTTATCTTTACAGATTTATAGTTGTAAAGTCATTTTGGATTTGACAGGATTTTGAAATAATTATTTCATAATCAGACAAATGTATTTTATTTTGATGATGAATGAGCTGATTTATTGATAAAGTATCTTTGTTAAATCATTTTTTCTTTCCTTTATAATTATGATCATGAAAACCGACTTCAGTTTGTTACTCTACACATAAAAATGAAATAAAAATAAAGACATGCGTGTTTCTGATGAGAAAAACAAACAGAGGTCACATGTTCTGCGTTTTTATTTAACAAACATTCATCAAAAACATGCAGCAAAATTACAGCGTATGAAAAGTAACGAGTCACAGGTGAGAGCTTCAGAGACACTGGTAAACCTGAGCGCTGAGGGGCGGAGCTTCAGTACGCTGTGCTGAAATGTCTGTTGATTTTACTGACTGGCAGGAAAACGGCGAGACTGATGAGGAACAAACATTCCTGCTGCTTCGGCCGCACCAGCTTCATCCTCACCTGTCCTTCTGCGTCCTTGTAGTCCAGCAGGAAGTGCTCGCCGCTGTAGCTGTAGGACACCGGCTTCTTCGCCATGATGACACAGACGGGAGAGCTGATGCACCAGAAAGGCTTCTGGAACTCGTCCAGCAGAGTCAGCGACATGACGCAGCAGTTCTGCCGCCATGAGAAAGACGGTGTTTAAAATCACAAACACGGAAAACATCAAAACCTGATTTGTTAGTATGTAAACAGACTCATCTGACCAACGTCATATACTGCATCACGACTGTCACGCCAAAACACCGGCACATGAAAGTACCACCACGCCAACGTCACGTCCCAATGTACTGCCATGTCAAAGCATCACCACGCCAACATACCGCCACACTATGCAGCGTTATGCCAGCGTCACGTCTCAACGTACTGCCACGCCAACGTCACGTTTCAATGTACCGCCACGCCAGCGTCACGTCTCACAGTACCGCCACACGCCAGCGTCACGTCTCAACGTGCCGCCACGCCAGCGTCACATCTCAACATCTTGCAACGCCATTTTAAAGATAATTTTGTGGAGATGAGCAGATGAAGTCTGTATGTTGTTCACTTTAAGGTAAGAAGGTCGACAGGTGACCTGAGTCATCTGATGACATGAAAGCTTTACACACATATATAAGTGAACATATACATACATTATAGTTTAATATATATTATGTTAATAGGTGAACATATATTAATACATACATTATAGTTTAATATATATTATGTTATGAGGTGAACATATATTAATACATACATTATAGTTTAATATATATTATGTTATTAGGTGAATATATATTAATACATACTGTATATTATAGTTTAATATATTATGTTAATAGGTGAACCTACATATATATATATATTTTCTTCTGTGTGTTGGATCAGTTAAATTAAGTAACTTTGACAAAAACATTAACAGACATCATGTTAACTATGATCAATTATTTAACTCCAACACGTTTCAAGTCTCTAAAGTAAATTTTTATACTGGAATGAACTGAAACCAATGACAGTCTGGAAGGTAGGAAAAACAATTATAATTTTACCACTAGTATGTTTTGGGAAAAGGTGTATTGAGGGTGAATACATTGGCCTTAGATGTGCAAAATAACCAGTATGGTCCTGGTTTAAATAAATGTGACCCTGGAAATCATGAGCAGACAGGAAGTGTCGTACCTCCACGGAGCCGTGCAGCCCGTCGCTGCTCCAGAACATGTTGATGCGTCCGTTCACACACCTGTGCTGTGACAGGTTGTAGCTGCTGATGGCCCTCAGCTCCATCATGCCCCTCTGGATATGACCTGACCTCAAACAGGAGCAAAGTTTGACCTTTAACCTTTACAACACATCATGCCCCTCTGGATACGACCTGACCTCAAACAGGAGCAAAGCTTGACCTTTAACCTTTACAACACATCATGCTCCTCTGGAAACAAGCTGACCTCAAACAGGGCAAAGCTTGACCTTTAACCTTTACAACACATCATGCCCTTCTGGATACGACCTGACCTCAAACAGGAGCAAAGTTTGACCTTTAACCTTTACAACACATCATGCTCCTCTGGAAACAAGCTGACCTCAAACAGGAGCAAAGCTTGACCTTTAACCTTTACAACACATCATGCCCCTCTGGATATGACCTGACCTCAAACAGGAGCAAAGCTTGACCTTTAACCTTTACAACACATCATGCTCCACTGGAAACAAGCTGACCTCAAACAGGAGCAAAGCTTGACCTTTAACCTTTACAACACATCATGCCCCTCTGGATACGACCTGACCTCAAACAGGAGCAAAGCTTGACCTTTAACCTTTACAACACCTCATGCCCTTCTGGATACGACCTGACCTCAAACAGGAGCAAAGCTTGACCTTTAACCTTTACTCAGACTCAGGCTACTTGTGATTGTCAGGTTACCTGTGTAGCAGCAGAGGCGGGGGAAGTGTCCTGAAAGCTTCTGTGTGTGGGTGTTGTGCAGGACAAAGTGCAGCGTGTATCCTTTCAGACCGTACTCAGGGTCAGAGTGATCCACAGGCAGCCTGTCCACAGGCTCAGAGTACGGGCTGCATGGAGGGACAAACAGAACAAACACAAAGGAAATACTACAGTCACAAACAATAAACAGGTACAAAAGTGTTTTATTGTACTCCAAAATTATAATTCTGTTTTTCAATGAAAGAAAAAATGTTTCTCATTAAAAATTAAATCTGAATCAAAGTTATTCATGTTTTTATGAAAAAGATAAAATCTGAGTGGAAATTTGTCAATTCAACTGTATGAGTTTGAAAAAATGGATGACAGATGAATGGATGATAGATAAATGGATGATGATGGACATTTGATGTTTAAACATCACCTGTTGAGTAAAAACTGCAGAGATGATGTATTTGTGTCTTTGACCTATGAACTCTTTGGAACTTTAGAAATAAAATGTACATCTGTTTAAGGAGATTTATTGTATTTAATAACTATTAAATCATTTAATGAAATCAGAACTGATAATAACGCGTGATAGTAATGCGACTTTTTTCAAGTGGATCTGAACATGCTGCAGTGCTGCATTCTGACCAGCAGGTGGAGCATCACGTAGCCTGTACTTCAACATCATCCAATCACAGAGCTGCACAGTCAGCGTGCACATAACCACGTTAGGCTTTAGTTTGGTTCTGTTGTTTACTTTGGAGGTTTACTTCCTGCTGTGAACATGCTGCAGAAGATGTGAACTCACCAGACTTCAGAGCCCAGCAGGATTTTCTCCAGCAGCCTGTGGACGTGCAGAGTGACCATGATGAACGCAACACCCTTCCCCTGTGGGGGGGGGGATATTTGATTTTTCAACTATTTAACCAAACTCTAAAGCTGCAACCATAAAGTACTACTCTACTCATTTACTTTACAGATTCACGTTTTGACACTGAACAAAGTGTGTGTTAAGTGTTACCTTACCTTATTTTATCTTACCTTATCTTACCTTACCTTATCTTATCTTATCTTGTCTTATCTTATCTTGTCTTATCTTATCTTACCTTACCTTATCTTACCTTATTTTATTTTATCTTACCTTATCTTATCTTATTTTATCTTACCTTATCTTATCTTACCTTATCTTATCTTATTTTATCTTACCGTATCTTATCTTATCTTACCTTACCTTATCTTATCTTACCTTATCTTACCTTATCTTATCTTATTTTATCTTACCTTATCTTACCTTACCTTATCTTATCTTATTTTATCTTACCTTATCTTATGTTACCTTATCTTATCTTATCTTGTCTTATCTTATCTTACCTTGTCTTAACAAATCTACTAGATGCCAAAAACAAAAACAAACAGAAAAATAATACAATCAAACAACAAAAACCCCAAAATAAAAACATTTCTCACATAATTATTTCTCCAAACCAGAGTTCCATGTTTTACGGAGCTTCATGATAACACCACACGCTCTCAGACATTTCACATCCTTCATCACTACAGGAACTCATCATCATCCTCTGATGAAGATGTTTCTGCATCAGATCCATGTTTTCTTCCTGCTGAGGTACACGACATCTTTGACTGACCAGGATGAAGTTTAACACGTTAGTAACCAGGATGAATCCATGTTATAAAAACCTCCCAGCATTTGTCACAACAGGAAGTCAGGTTCTGACCTGCTGCAGGAAACAGGAAACGTCTCTCTGTGAGGCGGAACGCCGTTTCATTGATGTCTAAAACCATTTACAGCAGCAACACAGGAAGTCTCCATAATACGTCTCCATGAAGGCCTCACACCTTCCCTCCATGCCGTGTCCACACGACCATGCCTTTTACCTGTATTTAGGGTTTTAACGGCAGCGTGTGCGTGGTTTTACTGCTGAGTCACACAGATTTCTGGTTTCTGACACGGTGGAGTCTAAAAACACGCCAGAACAATCTGTAACATCAGGAGAACAACAGGAACCGGATCCATCCTCAGACTCTAAGAACCGTCACCATGACGACAGACGATACAACAGCTGATCTCTGCAGCCTGTCAGCATCTTCCTGACGAGTCGGACCGAAGAGACTCTGAGCAGCAACGTCGGCCATGTTTGGTCCAGATCCACCACATGTTCCAGAGTGAGGAGCCTCCTTAAAACTAAAGCTCTGCCCACATTAAAACGCGTCCAAACACCACGGCTTCCTTTAAAATCCATGAAGCAGCTAAAAGTCTCATCTGTCCTTTTTAAAAGTCCCCACATCTTAAAAACGCCAGGAAGTCCAGGAAGGTCCCCAGGCTTTGGTTTCTCAGGTCCACTAAAAACAAGGACTCCTCCAGTCCCAGACCCCCCACTGAGCCAGGACCGCTGGGCTGCAGGCCTCCCCACCAGGTCTGCAGGGCCGCTCAGTATCCTCTGGATGAGCTGGAGACGGAAAGAGCGCCCCCTGCTGGCCGGATGTACGAGTCCCTGACCTTCATCTTTGAATGAAACCAGAACGCTCTGAGGAACCCGTGCAGACAGTCCCAGAAAACGTCCAGGATCCCAGACTACATCCTCCAATCCACCACAGCTTCTCCGACCTGGAGCCCTAAGCAGCAGCCATGCTGACCAGCCCTGCTGGTAGCAGACGCTCAGAACCCTAAACCCCCTAAACCCCTCACCAAACACCACCCAAACAACCACCAAAGAAAACAACCATATACGAATAAAAAGAGGGAAAAGTTTGAAAACTCACTGCAACACGCTCTCAGCATGAACAGAGAGAGAGAGAGAGAAGGGGTGTGGCCTAAACTGATTGATCTGTAATCAAAGGAGGAGGAAGAATCTGTCTTTGCTGAAATGATGATGAAGATTTTTACCTTCCAGACGGCAACGATGAAACCAGGAAGCAGAAAAAACACGTTGATCAGGTGATCTCCACCAACGAACCAACAACCACGAGTCGCCACCGGCCGCTTCACCAGGAGAGAACGCCAGCCAGGCCTGAGGAGGAGGAGGAGGAGGAGGAGAAGGAGGAGGAGCTGATATAAATAAGGTGAAAGTTTTACTTCCTAATGTTGGAGGTTCATCTTCAATCCATTTACCAGAATGTTGCTGATCTAATGGTGTAAAGGTGAAGAAGAGGAGGTGAAGAAGAGGAGGTGAAGAAGGATAAGATAAGACAAGACAACATAAGATAAGACAGGACTACAATAAGGGGAATGTGGAGGTGAAGAGAAGACGTCTGTGCTCCTCCTCCTCATTCAGTGGAGCTGACTGAAGTCATGAAGATGACATTGATAATTTATGTCAGAGGAAGAGGTACGTCAGAGGAGGAGGTACATCACTGGAGGAGGTGCATCAGAGGAGGAGGTACGTCAGAGGAGGTGCGTCAGAGGAGAAGCATCAGAGGAGAAGGAGGAGGTGTGTCAGAAGAGAAGGAGGAGGTGCGTCAGAGGAGGAGGTACATCAGAGGAGGAGGTGCATCAGAGGAGGAGGTATGTCAGAGGAAGAGGTGCATCAGAGGAGGAGGAGGAGGAGGAGGTGCACCAGAAGAGGATGTGGTGCACCACAGGAGGAGGTGCATCAGGGGAGGTGTACGTGCTGGTTTATGCTTCATGTGGACGCCTCTGAAACGTTTCCTGACATTCAGTTAACCTCCAGAAACAGGAAACAAAAATCGTTTCCTGTTCAGGCTCCAGCAAACATGGCGGCAGAACTGATGTGACTTTTATTGCTGAAAGATGAAAAAGTTGTTCACCATTGTTTGTTTGTTTGTTTGTTTGTTTCTCTTCGCTCGGTCAGTTGTGTCAATGAACTATTTTCGTCACATGTCCGCCTTGTCTTAAAAATCAAGTGGTGCAACGCTCTAAAGTGCCTTCATGGCCGACTGTTTTACTTTTTGCTGTGTCGCATTTTCCATGCTCTGGCGCGTCCACATCAGCATAAACCAGGCTGAAAGGAGGCGTGCGGCGTAACCTGGCGATGCCGCAGCTGGCCGTGCTCCTCCTCACGCCGTGGAGCTGCATGGTGTTGAAGTGCTGCAATCTGGGCCAGCCTCCTCCGCTCCAGCACACGATCACCGACGTCTCAAAGAAAAACGCTCGGCTCTGCTCCTGCCTGAAATTCTGCCCCCGAAAATCTGAGACTGTCAGCTGCCAGCTCACGTCCAACTTCCTGTAACAAAAAAACTACTTCCTGTAACCAAAAAAAATTACTTCCTGAAATAAAAAAAAACACTTCCTGTAACAAAAAAATCAACTTCCTGTAACCAAAAAACCTACTTCCTGAAACCAAAAACACACTTCCTGTAACCAAAAAAAAAAACCTACTTCCTGTAACCAAAAAACCACTTCCTGTACACCGACAGCTTCACTTGGTTCCTGAGTACTTCCTTGGCTCTTTTGTCGGGCCGAACGGTTCTGAGCACGGAAAGGAACGGTTTTCCACCTGGAAACAGTTTGACACAGAACAAACCATGTCCAGCACGGTTTTCTCGGCACAGACAACCGTGCTCAGTGCAGCAGAACCATTTGGGTAGGCGGGCGTAATGACGAAGGAGTTCACTGATTGGTTCATGTCAGGTTTGTGAGTCCGCCTCTGACAGCGAGCCGNAATGACGAAGGAGTTCACTGATTGGTTCATGTCAGGTTTGTGAGTCCGCCTCTGACAGCGAGCCGCTGACAGCGCAGGGATTCATCAGACCTCCAAACAACACAGAGGAAAACTAAAAAAGCTCAAACACATGTAATCCAGAAGGACAATAACGGCAAAACTGCCAGGAAAACAGATCCAACTTTTGGACATTTTAGGATCCGTCCTTCCATGGAGAGCGACGGTATACTAGATTCGTCTTTCTCTGCCCCCTCCACGGCGACACAAGAAGTGACAATGAATGATTACGGTAAGTTATGGCAACTAGTTCTGTACGTACTTTCATACATATTTATTAAATAGTAGCTAATCAAAGGATAAGTCGGGTATTTTTTAAGCCTTTTATTTTAAACGTCTGGCGTAATTTTGTTGATATGGAGTATATATTTTGTATTTGTATTTTCAGCGATCGGTGCAATAATCTCATCTCCTGTCTTAGTCCTGGTCTGGTACCTGATGTTTCCTGTGAAGGGCTTTAAGACCTGCTTTATTCCGGTGGTAAATTTCAGCGGTATGAAATCTGGGCGACATTTAAATCTGTATTTGTCTCATATGCGGGGCGTTGAACTGCAGGTAATGGTGGAACAAACTACCCGGGGTGCTGAATGGAGGGGGCGGAGTGAAGAAACGGAAAGTTGTCAGTGAGTGCAGGATCTTCAACAAGGAATGGACTCCCAAATACTTTTCACAGAGCTGGGACCAAAGGCAATATGCCTAATATGCAAGGAAAGCAGCGCAGCGTTCAAAAAGTACACTCTCAGTCGACGTTTTTCCACAAAACATGCCGAATGGAATCGACAAGGACACAACACAGGGTTTGGATTTATTCAACAAGTTGTCTGACTGCCTGGACGGTGTGCACCTGCCACGCTAGTCACTACAGACGGATCACCAAATCTAACCGGGAAAAATGCTGGGCTCCTCAAGAGGATGCAGGACAGCGTGAAAGAAGATGATCTGATGCAGAGGTAATATTTCTTCGTTGCATAATTCACCAGGAAGCTGTGTCTGTGTGTGAAGCTGGTGTTGTTTGGCTCTACATATGTGTGCGAGCAAACATTCAGCGTGATGAACATCAACACATCATCTCACAGATCCCAGCTGAATGATCACGTGAGGACTGCCACGTCCCAGACTCTCCAGACTTTGATGCCCTTACAAAAAACAGATGCATTAAGAGCATTCAGGTGAGCGAGTCTCTAAATAATTATTAATGATATGGACCAGCAAATATGCTTTATATCAAGTTTATACTTTATACAAACATGATGCGTGGCCCTCCATTTGACTTCTAAATTTGATGTGGCCCCTAAACCAAAAAGTTTGCCCACCCTGGTCTATATTGTGCTGTCTAGTGTCCATAGCTGTACACTACTTTTACTGTTGCATTGTGGGATACTTTGAGTGCACTATTAGAAATTCTTATTAAACATTCAGTCACCACTGCAACCCTAACACACTATACAGGGAACAGGAAGTGATTTCAGACACAGTCCTGGTCTGCTGTAAAGTGTGTTTAGACTCGGGTCTAGTCCAGGTGTGACACCTGATACTTCCTGTAAAGTGTGTTTAGACTCGGATCTAGTCCAGGTGTGTTACCTGATAATTCCTGTTATGTGTGTTTAGACTCAGGTCTAGTCCAACTGTGTTACCTGAGAACCCTCTCGGTCTGGCTGGGCAGTCCTGTATAGGGGCTGATGTCTCTCAGTTCTTTCCTCCACCGGTTCACTTCATGTCCAAATACACTTTTCAGGTATAGCTTCTTCCAGTAACCTGCTGTGTGATCCTTCAGCTCCGCCTCCTTTTGCTCTTGCTCCTTTTGTTCCACCTCCTTTTGCACCACCTCTTTTTGCTCCGCCCTCAGCATCTCCTCCTTCTTCAGCTCTGGTGTCCACATGTAACTTCTCCAAAACTCAGACATGTAAATGTCCTTCCACAGGACGCTGCAAGGAGACAACAGAAACACTTCCTGTCAAAATGTCTCATACTGTTTCTGCTTTGTGTTACACAAAGAAACAAGACATGCAACATTATATTGAATCTTTAATCAATAACAATCTGTTCTGATCTACAGAAAATAAAAAAATAATAAAAAATAAAGAAAATAGTGACTCTTTCAGTACTTGTCGCTGGCGAGCTGGTGGAAGCGTGTGTTGACGTGGCTGATGCAGATGAGTGACGAGGCGTCGAGGTACGAGAGAATCTTCATCAGAGTCTCTGACGGCAGCCTGAGGAAAGACGAGTCATCATGGCGAGGAAACCGCACCCACCGTTTCCATGTTCAACCAATCAGCAGCCCTGCTAAAGTCTAGTGATAAAGTCCAGCTGCTGATTGGTTCAACCCTGAGTAGTTGAACCAATCAGCAGCTGGATTCTAATCTTGTAACAGGAAATTTTTTAACATTTAAGATTGAAAGACGAGAAATTTGTCGACATTTTTGTCTATTTCTGCAAATTAAGACACCAATACTCAGGAACCTAGCAGGCAGTGGGGGG
>VXCM01005881.1:0-30596 GCA_014773175.1 Lucifuga dentata
CCTGACACAACCCTCTGCATTTATTCGGGCTTGGGACCGACACAAGGAGGACACTGGCTTGTGCCCGCTTGAGGCTGCATTTGCTTGTGGTTTTAATGAAAATCCATATAAAATGCTCTTTAAATGAGTATTCAAAATTCAACATTAAAGGACCATAACGGTTATTTTGCATGTTTGAGCCTAATATATTCAATTTTCAGACATGCAACGTTAGTGACAACCACTTCACATGTGTCACCTGCAAATGGTGGAAGAATGATGAAAGATTAGAATCTCCCTCTGTGTGTGTGTTTGTGTTCATTCTGAGTTCTATTTAGACGTAAAGTCAGGAACATGTTTGCATTGTTCTATTAGCTTTGCTAATAGCATTTCAGGATTAAAGGGCCATACCACCCATTTTGCATGTTTGAGCCTAATATATTAAATTTTCGTACATGTAACGTTACTGACAATCATTTCCCAAAGGATAAAACTGGAACGATGAATTAAAAAGGTTTTTCCTACCTTCCAGACCTCCATTGGTTTCAGTTCATTCTGGTACGTTGTTAAAACCAACTTGTTGATACTTGAAACGTTCTTGGGATAGGTAATCCATCATCACCAACAAGACGTGTATTCAGGTTTTTTTTAAAGTTATGTAATTTTAGTGTTTAAGCTCAATAAAAAGCGTGGAGTGAATGTATGCCTCCACCGGGGAATATAGTCCCAAAAGAAGACCTGCGTTTATGGAAAAATTTAAAGGACCGTGACTTCATAAGGCTGTGTAACTATTAGCAGGAGAAACATGGATTTTTAAGGTGGGTGTATCACTTGAATATTTGATTTTGAAAGATTAAGAGATTTTGCAAAATATCAGGAAAGCTGAAATACGGTTTTATGCTTTGGGAAATGATTGTTAGTAATGTAACATGTATGAAAATTAAATGAATTAGGCTCAAAAATGCAAAATGGATGGTATGGTCCTTTAAACATGAATGTTTTCACACAGCTGGAATCAAAAATCATCGATGAGTCTGAGCAGGTTCTGATGTTTATTCATGGTATGAGGAAAGACTGAATGGTAAATCTGAGCTGCTAGAATGATGTTGGTCTGTAGCGTTACCGATGGTAACGGACATTAGAGCTAATGACAACGGCAGTGAGCCAGTGCCGAGTCACAAACAACCTGATAAATCACGCTGACCAATGAGGTTAAACATCAGACTGCATTACAGTAAAACCTACGCCCTTTCCACACGTTTGCAGCTGGATTCTCCATTTCTGATTTGGATTTAAAACATAATAACTTTAACTGATGTAAACATTTTTAACAGCATCAGGAAACTTTTCTTATGTCTGTTTTATATCAGGATATCTCCAAAAGTTCTGGTTGCATTTGCAGGATAGATAGAAAATGTGGAGGGCTTTGGAGGTGATCTGGATCATACTCTGGATCCAGATCCCATTAGTTCAACAGATCAATAGATTGTTTTTGTGGATCACAGACCACAAACAGCTTCCAGAGTTAGTTTAGAACCGACTGAGATCTACTCAAAACGCCTGACAGCACAAACAGCGCAGGTGTCAAAACGTCCTGAAAAATGACTTAAAAATAATAATTTTCTGTTTAATTCACTTCAGCATATATTTAGTTCTTTTTTTTTCGTTTTTTTTGTAGATTATATCTGGTTCTGTCTGTCTCAATGGAGCGTCTGTTTCCTGAAAAGAAGGATCCTAAACCAGCAAAAAAAATAATCAGGAAGTGAGAGTTGTGAAACATTCTCGTGATCACCTCGGAGTGAAATGGGTTTTCACAGCCTCTTGAGAACATGTTTCTGGAAAAGAGACGCGTTCAAACCACGTTCAAACGCACGTTTTTACAAACAAGCACAGATGTGTATGACAGCAGAATCCAGTGCCGTAAAAACAAAGAGGCAGGAAAAGTTAACAGGTGACCAAAAAAAAAACCCACGTCTTTAGTTCTCAGATAACCTTTCATGCTTTTGTTAGGTGTGTAGTTGTGTTGTGTGTTTTGTGCTGCAGGCCAGTCTGTAATTTATGATTCTTAAACCCTGTTCCTGTGAATTTGTTTTGTAATTTGGTTGACGTTGTGTTTCCTTCTAACCACTTTGGTATCTTCCCAGTAACAACTTTTGTTTTCAGGAACGTTGCGTGAAGGTGATGTGAACGTTCCTAGAAGGTTCCCAGGAAACAGCTCAAGAAGGTTCCATTTTAACATAGACAAATGTGGGTGAATATCACGGCTGATGTTTTCTCCAGGTGGGAGTGGGAGGAGCTGCAGTTTACTGGTCTCCCACTCAACAGCTTTTAATGTGATGGAGACCAGATGGAGAGCCTCAAACCTAGGATCTCTCCAAAAACCTTCAGAGGAGACCATCGCACATTCTGCTGCCATCTTGTTTCCTTTCTGCTTTAGCTGGAAGTAGAAATTAAGGCGGAATAACGTCATTCCAGTGCAGACGATGCTTAAAGGTCTTGGTGCTTTATTTTTGTTGGTCTGGTGCTTAACGTTCCAGTACCATATAAAAATCTACTTGTAGAGACTTGAAATGTGCTTGAGATAAATAATCCATCACAGTTATTCGGTGAAATTTTTGTCGAAGCTACTTTAACCAACCCAACACGGAGCTGCACGGATGATAATGTATGTCTCCGCTTGGGAATATAGTCCCAGTGGAAAACTTTTACTGATAAATTAAAATGACTATGTATTCTACATTCAGGTGTACCTGTTAGCAGATGAAACACTGAATTTTAAGGTGTTTGTATCACCTGAACATTTGATTTAGAAAGATTCACGGATTTGACAAAATAACAGTTAAATTAAACTAAACTAAAATACAGATTTATTTTTTTAGACAATGCTTTCAGTAACATAACTCGTACTGTCCTTAAAAATTATTTCTTAATAAAGTTCATCGCTTAATTAATTTTCGGATGCATCTGCACCACCAGGGGAGCATTTCAAGTACCACTAGTAGTACATGTACCACAGTTTGAGAACCACTGTGTGATACTATCACTATACAATAAATGATCTACCTCCATCTTTGACTGTTTAGTTTTGACAAGTTTGACTGACTGTTACACGTTATTTGTTTTGATTTTACTTTAACACACAGAAAGAATATGAGCCGATGTTCTCGTTTTTCCAGTTTCTCTGCGACTTTTAGTCCGTCTTATAGGGACAGCGCATGTTCAAAACAAACGAACAAGCTAATTTTGCGCAACTTTAATTAGCCGGCTTAGCTAGCAGAGGAATTAGCCGAATTATTTACGGTGAGCTCTTACAGAGCTACAAACCGAGTTCGAACCTTCCGTACTTCTCAATGGCTGCCCAGAAATAAAGAAGAAAAAAAAGCAGGCGGTGACAGAAACACCGTGAATGTTACCAAGTGGAACAGAAACTACACACAAAGCTAATGGAGTTACACTACCGGAGTCATGACAACCAGCAGAGCCGCCACCCCCTGGGGACGGAAACAGACTTACCCAGAAGGGAAGCTCCGGTCCGCACAGCTGCTCCATCTCCTTCGCGGGAGAGACCGGCAGCCACCGGAAAGCTCTTTAAACTTAAACAGGTCGCTGCTTTAAACTTAAAAAGAGTTACACGCCACACATGCAAGTATGTCCGCGGAGGCGCTGCGGTTTGGTTTGCGTGTCCTCCGGCTGCGTGATGTACGTCAGGAAACGTTCCGCTCCTTCCGCCGAGCCGCGAAAAGTATCCAGAGCCCGAGAGGAATTCTTTCTGCAGGAGGAGATGAGATGAAAGGGCGGAGCGTCTGACTGTTAGGCCCCGCCCACATCCTCTCTCTCTCTCTCTCTCTCTCTCACACACACACACACACACACTCTAAACATGACTCGGCAGTAAAATATAACTTCACTGGGCAGGTGGGGGGAGAGGGAGTGCGTGGGCGTGGGCGTGGGCGGGGGGGGTACAGTAAGGGCATTCTGTTTGTCCTCACGTTAAATTCTATTATTGCCAGACAGAATAATTCTTTCAAAATAAATAAATAAAGAAAAGATTGAAGATCTAGAAATGTATAGAAAATTAAGCTAATTTTGATCCATTTTTGATTGAGTTCAATTTAACGAAAAGTAAAACTGCAGAAATGCTTCAGATTCCAGAGACTAAAGAAAAGATAGTTTGTACACAAGTTAATCCAGTTTAAGGAGCAAACCGGTGATTTTGCCTGCAAAACCCAGTAAATACTACTCAGATACATGTTATGTAACCAACAGAAAAAAATCTTTTAAAAAAGGTTGATTGATTCTTTCTGGCTCATGGCTTATTTGACATTTTACATCTTCCTTTTATGTTTTCTTTGTAATTTACCTGCTTCCTCACCTGTGACTCCTATTGCACACCTGCCATTGGAGGAGAGGGAATCTCTCTCTGAACTTCCTCCCCTGAGGTTTATTCCTTTTTTTTTTTTTTANCTTTTTTTTTTTTTTACATATATGATAAATTTTTTTGTTTTCTTTGAGACATGGTATGTAATATTTGACTATACAAATAAATTTGACTGAACATAAACACACTCAGCAGGTAAAGTTGTTAAGCATTGAGCCATGCTGCAGGTTTCAGACCTCCATGTTTAACGGGGATCTTGTTACAGCCGTTAAGCCTCCTGCTCTAAGAGGAGCTGACCTTAGCTAACGGGCAGGTGCTTCACCAGCAACGATTAGTGCCAGAGAACCTGCAGGGTGTGAACTTATTATGACGGAAGGAGAAACCTGCTTTGAATTTGTAATTGTAAATCCTCAGGTATCAACCAATCAGGCAGAGCTGTTGGCCAGCAGGGATTTCCCTTCAGCTGATTGGCTGATGTCTGTCTGACACAGGAGACCTGAAGCTGTTTTCACATGTGGCACATGGCAACTAAAACCAAACAAACCAGAAAAACATAAAAACAAACTAGGTAGCAACATATTAAAAAATACCATTGATAAAAAGCATAATGAGAAAACATTCAGAATAAAATATATGAATTTAAATATTGACAAGTTAAAAGATGATAAATCAATATAGGATTCCACAAGCGTGAAAAAAATAAACAAAAGCTGCTGCATTTACATTATTGATATTCATTTTAAATGACTCCTTTAACCTTTATTTTTTAATTGTTGTTTACTGTATCCATTATTACAGCAAAAACAACATAAATCCTAGTCTTTAATGTCTCACCTGATTCAGGAGTTTTCAGAGCGCAGCACGCCATCTAGTGGTTAAGTAGGATTTAATATAAAACCCACACGGTGAATTATGATGGTGGATTATTTTATTTTATTTTATTTGCATTAGTACTCAGGTGATGAAGCAGAATTTGCATCAGTGATTGCTTTAGTATCGGCATCTTTATCTCCATTTAGTATCATTATTATTAGCATTAATATTGGTAGAATCAGGATTAGTGTTAATTGATTGGCATGGCAACAGATGCATTAGGATTTATATACTGTATATATTATACAAATATAAATAATAATTATTAGGAGAAATTTATTAAATCCTGAAGTAGCAAAAATGTAGAAAAAAAGTACCATACACAGATTTTAGTAATGAATATTAGCAGTGAAACAGACCTCTGGACATTTACTTTCAACAGTAAATATCTTAATTCAGTATTTATTTAGTTTTAAATTATTAATGCATGAACCTATAAGAAATTTAAATAAATAAAATATAATTTCAGTTGTATTAGGTCTATCTGGTCAACATAGGTAGTTTATTGTATGACCTCATCTTATATTTTGCAATGAAACTTACTTTGTAAAGTAATTATTAGTGTAACTAAGGGTGATTATTAAGTGCAAACAATAGATAAATGAAGTGAAGTAAAATATAAAGTGTCTCAAATACTCAAAATACTACTGCTTTACTTTTTACCTCTTGCCTCTTTAAATTTTGACTTTACTTTTATTTTTTCTTTAACTTTTATATTTGCCTTCTTACAGGTGTTGCTATTAAATTTTATATTTGTATATTTGCCTTTCTTACCAGTATTTTTTCATTCCAAATTTTTTATTATTAGATTTGTTTTTCTTAACAGTGTGTGTAGCGTTTAGCGGGACAGCCTCATTCCAGAATTCTATTCTGTACAACTGACAAATAAAATTTTGAACGCTGAAACCTTGAATCACGATTCCTTATTTATATGGTTGAATATACATTATGCTCTATGTTTATATCTAACTGTGCATTATATATAACTTTGCAACTAACTTTGCATTAGTTTATTACTTAATGCATTATTATTATTTTTTTTTTTATAGTTTTAGTTATTAATAGTACATGCTTTATGTCACGCAGTTCACAAGCTCTTCATGGAATCCTGACATGCTGTGACTCTGAATGGCCAGAAGGTGGCGCCCTTCACTCGAACACTGTTCTTTCCAGTCAGTATGATGGCTGAGGCTGAGTTTTTTAGGTGTCATTATATACGTTTGACAGATATTTTACTCATCAGTCTGCCAGCCAACTCTTAATTGGCCCTTGGGGACAAATAAAGTTCGCTGAATTGAACTGAATTGAATTGAACCAGGGATATCAACAGCAGAAAAAAAAAAAAAAAAAAAANAAAAAAAAAAAAAAAAAAAGGAATAATAAAAATAATAATAAAAAAAACGTAATCTTTCCTTCAAAATAAAAGCATCATTCACTGCCTCTTCATTTTATTTTGAAAGTTAGAGTGTGTGGGCGGGTGCGCGCTTGGCATCTCCAGGCAGCTGCGCCGTGGACGCACATCTGGATTCTGTAAAGCGGCTCTTTATGAATTATATATTCTATTGTAGCGGACAGTTTGCGCACACAGCAGCGACTCACCGGTATTTGTCTGCGCCTGCGCTGTGAGCGGCTGAGGGTGAGAAGTGAAGGCGGGATTCGAACCTTCGCCGGACTGGACAGTCACAGCAGCTGGATGAGAGCTGGGAACATCTGCAGCGCAGGAACCATGAGGAGAATGAAGCAGGCTGCATCTGCTGAGACATGATGAGACTTTGATGTTATTCATAAGCTATCTGCCACTTTTATTTATTTTTTTAAATTAAATATCCAGTTTGATCAGACGGAAATGAATGTGATGAAAGTTTCCCCCCAACCTTCATCCTCCCCAAAAAGACGATTTGTCAGACTGGGCAGGAAGAGGAGCGATGGATCTCAGCTGTAAGTATCAGAGGGTCATTCTCAAAATATGGTGACTTTATGTCTTTCAGAATGTTCAGAGTTTGAATTTTTTTTTCTTCACTAAAATTTGATAGTAAATGTTTATTAACATCTTGGCATTATAAATAATCATAAAGGACATCTTAAAGGACCTACCAGTGGTTTTGTATGTTTGAGCCCAATAAATACAACGCACATACACGTTTAAGTTACTGCCCACAATTTTCCGAACATTTTAGCTATAAATATTAGAATGGTTTTTCTTACCTTCCAGACTCTCGTTGGTTTCAGCTCATTCCAGTATGACATAAAAATCAACTTGCAGAGATTTGAATTATTTTTTTTATTTTTTATTTGAATACAAACAAATTTATACAACAAAAACAATTCATACAAAAAATACAGATTCAAACAATCAAATTTACATAAAAATTGTATTTGAGTGAACATCTGAGTCAGTGGGGGATCTCATTAATGCTCACATCTCTGTCATTGTTTGGGCCAATGTTTGACTTTTGAAACTTTTGCTTGAGAAAAATAATTTGTCACAGCGAGCCAGAAGTCATTCTTCTTGCTATTTTTGTTTTAAGTTATTTAATTTAACCAACATGAAGTTGCACAGAAGAAAATGTATGTCTCCACCAGGGAAAATAGTCCCAGGAGAAGACGGGTTTTTGGAAAATAACATGAAGAGACAACTGTTCTTTTTAAATTATTTCTATTATATTTTGTCTTTTATTTACATACTTCATAGACTTTGTACGTATGTTAACCTAGGAAAATAAAATTAGTGAAAAATAATAATTACTGTAAATGTCACAGAAGTAGAGGATGAGCAGTTACTTTTGTCAGAATTTGGTAATTTCAAATAATTGTTTTTTTAAATGTGCAAAGCAACAAAGTGAAACAATTTCATTTCATTTACAATATGTTTGGTTGCACAATTATTTGTGCAATTTGGGGTTTCACGAAAATTAAAAGCTTTTTCAGCACTTCAAAGTCGAGAGAAATGTTTGTCACCATATTCTGAGAATGACCCGGAGACTGGCTCCTATGACTCCTGTTGGCTGCAATAAATAGAAAGTCATCTGGTCTGTCTTTTCTTTTGCAGATCATGTGTTACCACCATCGTTTTTCTGTTATAACGTGGAAAAAAAAAAAAGTCTTTGAAAACTTATTTAAGCTCAGACTCAGCAGTGCTTTGGTTTTAGACAAAAACTCAGAAAGTATGAGGACCTGTTTGAATAAAATGACTAGTTTTGATTATTAATCCAAAAAATCTGAAATCCATTTGGTGACGCAACAGCAGAGAACTTTGAACGATCGTCATAAGTAGCTTAGAGGCTTTTTCAGAGGCAAACAACATTTCATTATTTCAAAATGTGCTGTGCTGAGGGAGACGTGAAGCAGACGTGACAGCATTGTGTTTGGGATGCACGTATGTATATGCTTCCTGTTACCATGGAGATAGAAATTTATCATACTGACTTAGTGATATTATCTGCTTGTATCACAAATGTTTTCTGCAGGTATTTTGTCCTTTACTGTTTCGTTATCATCCCTTATTCTTCACTTTTCCTTTTTCTCAGTCTTCTCTTCATTTTGAGCATGTCTCTTCCCATTATTTTCTTTTCTTAACCTGATGGACTGATGACAGTTCAGAAGGTCAAATGTGAGATACACACCAGCACCTCTGGCCCAAGGGCACTTCAGCAGGACAGGGCTTTAACATGGAGCTTTCCCTTCTTCTCCATCATCCATCAGGTCTGCTTCATCCAATTCCACCAGCAGGTCAGCAGATGGTGAGTTTGTGACCATCAGACAACCCAGCAAGAGCCGCATCCGTCGCCATACCAACCGCCTGTCAGGTGTCTTTCTCCGTGGCCCCGCCTCCAGCTCCACCTCCATGGCCCTGAGTGCAGGTCTCAGGTCATCGCTGTTGGTCCGATCCAGGAAGGGCAGCAGTACGTTAGCTGACTTCCTGTATCTCCACACGTTTTGTCCTAGTATTTGTTGTCTTTCAAACACACATTGATATGTGGCTGCGGATGCTACATGCAGCATCATCATAGCTCAAACAATACAATACTGTATTCATTGCCATGTCACTTACAGTTGATAGAAGTTTGTCTCAGTGATACATAAACAGACAATAAATAAGCATACAAAAACATATATCTGATAAATCTAAGAAGTGAGGCCTGAGACTCATTAAAAACACTAAGTAGCAATAAATAACAGCTAAAAAGTGCAACACTGAATCAGAGCTAAACTGCATAAAGGTGAATCATAACAGTTACAGAGCAACATCACATTGCCATAGCACGGCGCCATCTTGGATATGCACTCATACACAGCACTCATACCAACATCATACCTCCACCAAGGCTGAACCTGGACAGCACGCATCATAGTTTGGTACTGCTGTGAAAGTCAGCCACTTGTTTGCTGGAAATTGAAATTGACAGTGAGTCTCAACATTACAGTTAATTGTGGACAGGCAGCAAAACAATGAGCTACAAGAGGCTAAAGTTTGAGTGTGTAACATGAATTTGGGACGTTGTAGATTGATTGATGGTGGCACATTTGCTGGTGAAACCCTTGAGAAAGCGTGCTTCCCGTTTTGCTGTGTCTCATCACGCAGTGACCTCTGTAGACGCGTTAACAGCAGACGACCCATCTGAACTGTCCAATCAGATTAGTGCTCCAGGAATTCTGAAGCTGTTTGGAGGCGAGATTTGTGAAGGTGTGCACTATAAGAGCGTCCTGGCCACCACACACTCCAGCGCAGGAGAACTTGTCAAAGAGGCCTTGGAAAGGTAAGACGTGTGTCTGCCTGCCATATGTGTCTGCTTTCGTATGTGTGTCCTCATGTGCCTGCATGTATCTGTTCACACGTGTTCTGCTGTGAATGACCTTGCTGCTGCGTTATTTGAGCGTGAAAACTGTCACGCAACTCTGTGATGTACTAAACGATTGCATTTACTGAAAGAACAACATGTACACGTCATTAGTACATAAGACATGAACAAATTTGACTTGTCATGTTGTTGAGGGCAGCTGTTTATTCTTGCTGCAGCACAGTGAACCCCAGCCTGAAAACAACACAGCACCCAAAGGAATTTTTACAGTACGATATTCAATGTTGTATTAGAGATTTTAGAAGTAAACAGAACTGCAAACTGTACCAACAAGAGTAAAAATGAATCAGTATAAAAGTAGAAACAGTAAAAGTAAAAATAATAAATTCTGTAATATTTTAGCTTGTAAACAGTAACTCAGATTAGCTTTAGCTGCTCATCTTCAGTGGTTATAAAACATAAATAAAATGACTGATGATGTCATCTGATCTGATCTTTAGCAGGTTATGATTTTCCCTCCAGATCTAAATAGCCTCTAAATAGTCCAAAGTCAGGAGCTCAGCTGAAGCATAGCGGTTAAGCTAACACTGTTAGCAGCTAAGCTAACACTGCTTATGCAACACCACAACAAAGCACCGCTGACAAAACCGCTAAGCTAATTTCACTCCATCAGTAGCTTGTTCTGTCACAGGAAGTACAGCTAGCTAAGGCTCCAGCTACACTTGACTGAGTTAGCATCACTTCCTGTTTGTTTTGCGTATCAAATCATCTGATTGGCTCTCCTCCTCCTCATGTGACTTATGACTTTCTTGGTATTCACCAGGTGTTTCTGGTGGAGGAACTAGTTTCTTGTGTTTCCACCTTTAGCTGTTAGCCAGTTAGCTGCTAGCCAGTTAGCCTTGAAGCTAATTTCAAACAACCAAGGAAATAATTCAACGGATGCTGAGCTGCTACTTTGACATGATTGTTTAGTTTTTTCTTGTTGATGTAGAAATTCATCAACACATCTTTATGCTGTTAATATCGTGATGTGAATTTTTATCATAGAAATTATACTGTATTATCATGAATGATATCCAGTGTTTCCCACAGGTTGTAAGTTTATTTGTGGCGGTGGGCAGGCACGCCAGGCACTTCAGACATTTGTATCCTATCAACAGGTGCCCAGATCCAGATGCCAATCCAAATCCAAATTCAGATACCGATCCAGATCCAGATATTGATGTAGATCCAGATATTAATCCAGATTCAGATGTCAGAATACACAGTGAATGTAGAGTGAATTTAATGATAAATCTTTTTATGCTTCTGATTTATGATGTATAAAACAAACAGGAAACAGCAGCCTGCTGGGTTCGGGTTTCTGGTCAAGGTAGGAGCTCTGAGTTTTTGTTATTTTTATTATTAATGTTTTAAATATAGGTATGGCGTAGGTAAGGAGGAAGCGGCGTCCTACGTTCTCTGCGATACCATCGGCTCCATCATTGAGCATCGGTGGAGGACGGAGGGCTTCAGAGTGGTCGGTGACGATGAGAAGCCCCTCCTCCTGCAGTCGCTATGGAAACCCAGAGAAGGCCTGGCACGCCGGTTTGAAATCCGGAGCAGGAGCCTAGTGGAGGAGAAGACGTCCAAAGAGAAGGACACCATCACTGCTGGTAGGTCAGCTGATCTTACACGTCACGCCACATGCTTCACGGTGTCTGCGTGTGCTGCAACACACATCTTTACCATTACAAAAAGCTCACAATCAAATCTGAGAGTTCTGTCGGTAAAACATGCTGAGGTTTTTCCAGAGAGAAACCAGCCAAACCACAGAAACCCGACGAAGCTCTAATGGATCTACGGCTGTTTTCATGTTCATGTCAGTTTCCTTTACAAAATTAGACTTTGTTTCATGTTTCATTGTAGTAACTATTAAACAAAAAAGCTGCAGACGCCCTGTAATTAATATATCTTTGATAATTCTTCCAGCAGCAAACCCTCTCCAACCCTCACTGTTCTGCTTGAACTTTAACCTCTTAAACAGAAACCACGGGCTGTGGAATGCCATTAACCCCATTACCTCCATGAACATTTTATCCTGAAACACAATCTCACACGTGTGGCCCAACTAAGTCCGGTGTCCTGTCCAAATGGTACCATGATAATCAGCGATGAGACAGCCAGGCTGAGCAGTTCATCATGTGTGAGATTGTGTTTCAGGGTAAAATGTTAATGGAAATAACTTTTTAATCTTATTTAATATTCTTTATCTGGTCATCTGAATGGTAGCGATGAGCACATGAAGCCTCATGAAGTGATGAGACTTCTTCCTCCTTATGTATCGGGAAAAGAGTTGACGCTTCAGAGCATGATTAACGTCACCAAATTAAGTTTTGAGATTTTTTTCATGTGAGAAAGTAGCTGCTTAGATTTCAAATATATGGNCACCAAATTAAGTTTTGAGATTTTTTTCATGTGAGAAAGTAGCTGCTTAGATTTCAAATATATGGTCGACGGATTAAAATAAAGGCTGAATTCAAACTTTTTTCAATGTCTTGGGAGCTCCGCCAGCAGCATGCTGTGTTGGGAGCAGTTTGCAGCTCCGCCCACAGCCTGGTGACTGACAGCTTGGCCCACAAGAATATATTGGAGAATATCAAGGGGAATATAAGGGAGAATATATGCAAAAAAGAATATGGAAATTTAAAAATAAAAATCAGTAAATGAAACTATATAAAAATAAATAAATAAATAGAAAATTTTAAAAAATGTATAAGGAAATTCATACAGAAATTTAAATGGGAAAAATGAATTAATATATATAAAAATATATATACATAAATAAATGCACAGGCAATCCCCGGGTTATAAACGAGTTCCGTGCCCACAGCTGTTCGTAAGTTGGATTTGTTCGTAAGTCGGAACAGTTATGTAAGGTGCGAATTTAGTGAATATATTTTACTTAGGTGCATATCTAGCATATATATTTTACTTAGGTGCGTATCTAGCGTATATATTTTACTTAGGTGCATATCTAGTGTATATATTTTACTTAAGTGCGTAGCTAGCTTATACATTTTACTTAGGTGCGTATCTATCGTATATATTTTACCTTTCTATGCATAAGAAACATTAAAGAAACACTTCCAGGTACCCCAAAACATCATAAACATAATAATACAGTACGGTACAGTAATAATAATAATAATGATGCAGTACATAATCATAATAATAAAAATGTACTAACTGCACCGCTGACAATGTGCAATGTTTTGACGTGTCGTAAAGTAGTGCACCGTTCGTTATTACGAATCATTGTATGTAACTCGAATTTTTAATTTAATCGGCTTTACTGCGGTTGGTTCGTAAGTAGGGGTTGTTCATAAGTCGGACATTTGTAAGTCGGGGACTGCCTGTATACAGAAATAAATGAACAAATAAATGTGAAAATAAATAAAAATGCTCATAATTATTCTTTTATGTATTTTTTTAATTTGTATTTCCATATTTATTTATTTATTCTTTTATTTATTTATTTTAAAGTTTGGCAAAATGGGTATTCCATGACGGGCGACCTCACTTTTACATGTAAAACTGAACCATTTTCACGTCTTCATTTTAAAGCTTAAACTCTTGTCTTTTCAGCAGTATCCAGCAGTTTACGGCAGGATTTACCACACGGAAACGGAAGCATCTCGATTAGCTGTGATTACGTGTTTCGGCCGCTAAACGGCGTTTATGGGGCCAAAGTCGACATAGTTGACATTAAGAACATAGTTTACAGGTTAAATGTATGTCATAATCAAATGAGAGTAACAGGAAATAAAGGTGAACATTTCCCGCATCATTAATCAAACAGCTTCATTGGATTTTACGGGACTGAGAAACGATTTGACCAATAATGCCACGCTCAGAAGCAAGATGGCGGAAAGCTGCCGTCCTGATTGGTCAGATGGTAACTGATTTATGTCCGTTTCAAAACGTCTGAAAAGAGCCTTTCCAACAACAGAATCAGGTCTGACAAGCGGCTTTTACTACGCACGTCAAACAGAAAACTTTCCACAGCACGCGGCGGCGTAAACGTGCAGGGCGGATCGCTCTTGGCGTGTGGTTGACACAGCTGTGGTCACGGTGTCAGAGTGCGTCCGGTGTGACGCGCCTCCTATCAGCGCCGCGCTCCGTTCTCGCTGCCAGGACGACTCTTTATTTCCGTGAGCTCCGTGTCTCTTTCCACAGAGGTCTGTTTCCTGTGTTGACTCTGGCATAAACACACACGTACATGACTGAATGCACGCGCGCGCGCATGCACACGCACGCACACACACCACACCTTACTGTAGGAAATAAACGGGTGTTGGTTTATAACCACATAACTCTGATATCATGTTTTGGATGTTTGGTTTATACTTAACATGGACATACGTGATGGTGTGACAGTGTAATGGTGTGATGGCGTGATGGCGTGATGGTGTAATAGCATGATGGCGTGATGGCATGATGGTGTAATGGTATGATGGCGTGATGGCGTAATGGTATGATGGCGTGATGGCGTAATGGCATGATGGCGTGATGGTGTAATGGTGTAATGGCATGATGGCGTGATGGTGTAATAGCATGATGGCGTAATGGTGTGATGGCGTAATGGCATGATGGTGTAATGGCGTGATGGTGTAATGGTGTGATGGTGTAGTGGCTTGATGGTTTAATGGCGTAATGGCATGATGGTGTGATGGCGTGATGGTGTAATGATGTGATGGCATGATGGCGTGATGGTGTAATGGCATGATGGCGTAATGGCGTGATGGCATGATGGTGTGATGGCGTAATGGCATGATGGCGTGATGGCATGATGGCGTGATGGCATGATGGTGTAATGGCATGTTGGCGTGGACACCGAACTGTCTGCATGTTCCTGGCATTCGTGTTTCTTGCCCTGTCATGATGATGGCGTGCTTCAGCTCTGAGACTCTGGGTGGCGCTGCAGGAGAAAGCTGCTCTTAACACACAAACAACAAATAAACAGACGTTTCCTGTTCGGTTCCAAACATGGAGGAAGTGAAAAGCGAGGTGCTGCTGGTTAACGAATCGCTGCTACTGGTTGTAAGACGAAAAAGTTGTTTGCCATGTTTTTCTGTCCCTCTCTCTCTCCCTCATCTTTGCTTGGCCAACTGTCGATGAAGTTTACGTCACGCCAGCGCTGATGCACGATCACGCCAGCGAACCCTCAGAAGCAGCTTCGCCACATTTCCCACATCTGTGTTTCGCTGTCGTGTTTGTCAGGTATTAACGCTCAGGCTCGGAGGCTGCAGAAGAGCCGCTCCCGCGTGACCTCCACCCTCATCGAGAGGACGGCAGGGCGGAGCCAAAATCTGTGGAGGAGCAGAAGCGAAACTGACCTTTTAGACTCCGACACCGAAAGCAAACAAGATGGCGACCGAGATCAGAGTCAGAAGAATGAAAGCGAGAGCGGGAAGAATTCAGCGGAGCCGCAACACGATCTCATTCACGTTCACAACCGTGCAGAGCGGCACGGCGAGCCGCAGGCCGCGACACGGAGGGAGGGCGGCGAGCGGCGAGGAGACGAGCCACGGAGAGACACGGAGAGCACACGCTACTCCATTCACCCTCCTCACACCTGTCCATACCTGCTGCTGCTGCAGGGAGCCGACCACACACAGGTGTCTGCACACGCACACACACACACACACACACACACAAACACACACATATACACACGCCATACAAACACATACACATACACACACATACAAACACATACACACACACACACACACACAAACACACACATACAAACACACACACATACAAACACACACNACACACACACACACACACACACACAAACACACACATACAAACACACACACATACAAACACACACACATATACACACACATACAAACACACATACACATACACACACAAACACACACGCACACACACACACACATATACACACACACATACAAACACACACACACATACACACACACATACATATACACATGCACATACAAACACATACACATATACACACACACAAACACACATATATACACGCACACACGCACATACACACACACACATACAAACACACACACACACACACATACACCCACACATACTCACACACACACACACACACACACATACACACACCTACATACACACATATTCACACACGTGCGTGCATGCACACACACATACACACATATATACACACACATACACACACACACGATGTTAGATCTGGTTTAGTCAGTGGAAAGAATCACAGCGAGTCAGTGAGGAAACAACGTTTACACACAGAAACTGAGAGGAAAGACAAAGAGAAGCCATGACACCACTTCCTGACACACACACACACACACACACCATCACAGTTTTCTGCTGTTGGTGATGTTGTGGATTAGCTGTGTGTTTCCTGTGTTTTTGCCGTCATGCGTGGATTTCAGACGTAACTCCACACATCTGTGTTAAAGCTTACAGGCATCAGACTGTGATCATCTACTTTATTAAAGGAGCATACCGGTGATTTTGCATGTTTCAGCCCCCAAAAAAACAACCCGTATCCATTTTCCAAAACTTGCTAGTGGAGCAGTAAAAACTAGAATTGTTCTTCCTACCTTCCAGACTAACACTGGTTTCAGTGCATTCCATACGTATAAACCGTTCACCGTCTCCTCCTCGTTTTTCTCCTCAGGACTTCCTCATCTACTTGCTTACGGGATCAAACATCGTAATTGGACGGCAGAGCGAGCGTGGAGAAGGCCGCGGCGCCGACGTCCTTCTCGCTGCCTCCGACATCCTCCCAAGGCACTGCTGCTTCCATCGCCACGGTGCCAGCAGCCACACCGTCCTCCGCTCTTATCGGGACGCCACGGTCACGAGGAACGGGGAGGTGCTGACGGACGAGGTCCGGCTCAGCGCCGGTGATGTCATTGGGCTGGGACAGCGATATCTGTTTCTGTTCAAAGATCCCTCAACTGTGACGCACACGGTAAGACAGACGTGGAGTCCTCTCATTAACAGGAAATACAGTAAATCTGTAACATTACTACAGAAAAATACTCAAATATAAGTAAAAACCCCAAATCCTAATTTTCCTCGAGTTAAACACTGTCACGTCTGCATCCATTTAAGCATAAACCAATAAAAGTCTTGTATAAATTTAAAGGACCATTTTGCATATTTGAGCCTCATATATTAAATTTTTATACACCTAACTTTACTGACAATCATTTCCCAAAGCATACTACTGGAACGGTGAATTAAAAATATTTTTCCTACCTTCCAGACCTCCATTGGTTTCAGTTCATTCTGCTATTAAAATCAACTTGTTGATACTGTAAACGTTCTTGGGATAGGTAATCCATCATCACCAACAAGACGTGTATTCAGGTTTTTTTAGAAGTTATGTAATTTTAGTGTTTAAGCTCAATAAAAAGCGTGGAGTGAATGTATGCCTCCACCGGGGAATATAGTCCCAAAAGAAGACCTGCGTTTATGGAAAAATTTAAAGGACCGTGACTTCATAAGGCTGTGTAACTATTAGCAGGAGAAACATGGATTTTTAAGGTGGGTGTATCACTTGAATATTTGATTTTGAAAGATTAAGAGATTTTGCAACATATCAGGAAAGCTGAAATATGGTTTTATCCTTTGGGAAACGATTGTCAGTAACGCAACATGTATCAAAATTGAATATATTAGTCTCAAACATGCAAAATGGATGGTATGGTCCTTTAAGGTGAACGGCTGAAATTCTGACAGAACCTGCTTTTTATTTTCCTGTTCCACCTTAAAAGTGGCAAAATGACTGTAAAATGAGATGATGTGATTTCAATACAATACTTTATTGGCCAGCGTGCAACATAAGAACAGAAACATAAAAGTAGATATACAGAAATAAAACAGTATGGTTTTTGTCTAAGCTGTGAGTACATTAGTGGGATTTATTAAGCATTATTTATTGCATTTGGAATAAAATATTTTTTTAAATTGATTTAGAGGCCCTTGGTACCTTATAGCGTCATCCTGATGGGATAAACCAATAAAAATCTTGTATAAATTTAAAGGACCATACCAGTCATTTTGCATATTTGAGCATAATATATTCAGTTTATTCCTGGTTGAGGGGTGTGTTGCGTCCTTAGTAATGGATAAGGCCTTTCTATGCACAGCCAGACTGTACAGGTTATCTAGTGATTTTTGCTGGATGCCCACAATTTTCCAGCTGTTTTGACAGCTGTTTTGTTTTGTTTAACACAGTTAGCAGTCCATACCAGACTGTTATGTTGAACATTAAAATGCTCTCAACTAGACGAGCATAAACTCTTTGCAAAACACTTCGGCTGACAGAAAACTCCCTCAACTTCCACAGCAAAAATAATTGCTGGTTTGCTTTTTTACAAATGAAATCAACATTCTTTGCAAAACTTAGTTTACAGTCAATTAAGGTTCCCAAGAACTTAAAACAGTTAGCAGTATCCACCGACTGACGGCAAAGTGTTGCTCCATTATTAAATGGTTAATAAGCATCATATCTTGTTTCTTTCTTGGAGAAACAGGAAGTGAAGGATGCTGCTTGTTTACTGGGTCAAACCACTTCTGCTGCTACAGCAAATCACAGCAGAGACGAAACGCAGCGCCACACCCGCCAACGCCCCCGAAACTCAGGACCTCCATTTCTAACCTCACCTGAAGGCCACAGCTTGCCTCTGAGCTACGAGACAGAGGATGAGGATCACATCATCAGGGAGATTGTTGCCATGGCAACCAGGGACATCCCGGACAGGCCTCCGTTGACTGTTGCCTTTCTGATGTGTGTGTGTGTTCGGTATTCAGCTGCGTGTCTCCGTACCTCAGACCTGCGCCGGCTCCTGCTGCTTATCGCCAGCCAAGTTCAGAACGCCACGTGGGTGAGGGCACCTATCTCTACAACGAAAAAAAGCTTTTATTTATTTATGCTTTCAAACATTAAACCGACTGCAAGAGCTGCATTAAACGTAACAATAAACAGAAATAAATAGTAAGTAAATAGTAAGCTTTATGACAGCCTTAGCATACTAACGGGATCAACAAATTAGCCAAATTATGCTAACATATCTCACTGCCCAGGAAACCACAGAGCAACACATTTAAAACAGCCTTTCAAAATAAACACACCTTGTTTTTCTTTGGCAGGTTTTTAAAGGACCATACCACCCATTTTGCATGTTTGAGCCTAATATATTCAATTTTCATACATGTTACATTACTGACAATCATTTCCCAAAGGATAAAACCGTATTTCAGCTTTCCTGATATGTTGCAAAATCTCTTAATCTTTCAAAATCAAATATTCAAGTGATACACCCACCTTAAAAATCCATGTTTCTCCTGCTAATAGTTACACAGCCTTATGAAGTCACGGTCCTTTAAATTTTTCCATAAACACAGGTCTTCTTTTGGGACTATATTCCCCGGTGGAGGCATACATTCACTCCACGCTTTTTATTGAGCTTAAACACTAAAATTACATAACTTCTAAAAAAACCTGAACACACGTCTTGTTGGTGATGACGGATTACCTATCCCAAGAACGTTTACAGTATCAACAAGTTAATTTTAATAGCAGAATGAACTGAAACCAATGGAGGTCTGGAAGGCAGGAAAAACATTTCTAATTCACCGTTCCAGTAGTATGCTTTGGAAAATGATTGTCAGTAACGTTACATGTAAATTGAATATATTAGGCTCAAACATATAAAATGGGTGGTATGGTCCTTTAATCAAATTCATCACTTTGAATTATTCTCTTCATGCACAGTTAGTGAGCTGCTGAGTTGCCATTTTCGTTTCTTTTTTTCATCATAAATCCACTAACAACTGCAGACTACATTCCTTCAAAATAAGACTTCTGTTGTGACAGGAAGTACTTAGAAAAATAAAAGCTGGTCAGGTTGTGGTGTTGATTTGGTTTGAATTCTTCTGCCTGTTATCTTTTTCGGTTTCACTCTGAATCATCTGCATTTTGATGGAGATGAAAGTCTTTTTTATATTATCGCTACATGTAGACACGCTTAATGTTTTTATGTTGTCCTGCAGGAACACACGACGGAGCTGGCGGCGCTTCAACCTGAAGTGTAAGAGCATGCCATTTTCTTCATCCTCCTCTGCCCTCTTTAAACGCCACAGACATCACTGCTGCTTTCAAAAAGAGAAAAACAACTTTAGACATCTGAGTTCATCACTAGCACAGAGTTCTCTACACATTGATTACTTTAAATGGGACTAGTGCATTCTGGGTAAACTTTGACTCTTTTCAAACTACAACAAACTCTACATTTTTCCTAGTGGAGGAACAATTATGAGGTTTGATGAAGGAAAAAAAAAACATACGTGTTTGAGCAGATTGAGCCGTTGGGTTTCCTGCTTCATGGCTTCGAGTCCGTCTTTATTTTTGTGAGAGTTACCAAAAGCAGATGAACAAATCTAACGTGTCGTGAAACCTACTTTGCAGTCTAAACGGCCCGCCGGACCCTGAGTCAGTGCAGCGTGTTAGTCTGGAGGAGGTGATCTCAGGGCTGCGCCCCCTGGTGGTGTGGATGTCCAACAGCCTGGAACTGCTGCACTTTATCCAACATGAGCTGCCTCTTCTTCTGGAGGGGAGAAGCAGTGAGGAGGAGGAGGAGGAGGAGAAGGAGGAGGATGAAGGAGAGAGGGAGGATGAAGAGAGCAGGGAGGAGCAGTCTAGTTAGGATCTTGTTTCTATTTGGTTTCTATTTAATTTCTATTTGATATAATGATTATACAAGTAGCAGAAGCTGCACTCGGTAGGATGTTTTTGTGAAAATACACCTGTACTACTGAACAATTCCACTTTTATTTGATGATGTTGAGGACAAATACTGTTGATTTTGCAAGTTTGAGCCTCATAAATACAACCCAGTTACTGCCAGCCATTTTCAAAAACATACTGCTGGAACAGTAAATGTGAGAATTGTTTTTTCTACCTTCCAGGCAGCCATTGGTTTCAGTTCATTCCAGTCCCATATAAAAATCAACGTGTAATCTGTATGCCATTTGTATATATTTGGCTAAAACATGCAAAATTAGTGGTATGGTCCTTTAAATAAGTCTCTGAAGTCTAGCTCCACTACAAGCCCTTGTTTGAGGACAAGAACTCACCTGAAGTTAGTGTAGCTGCTGAGCTAACACTTCATACATCACAACAAGTCACTGAGAAAGTCACCATTAAGCTAATTTCTCTCCACCGTTAGCTTGTCCTGTTACAGGAAGTACAGCTAGCTAACGCTCCAGCTATGTTTGACTGAGTCAGCATCACTTCCTGTTTATTTTGTGTTTCAAATCATCTGATTGGCTCTCCTCCTCATGTGACTTTGTTGGTATTCACCAGGTGTTTCTGCTTCAGGTGGAGAAACTAATTTGTTGTGTTTCCACCTTTAGCTGTTAGCCAGTTAGCTTGTAGCTGAACCATTTCAAACAACAGAGGAAATAATTCATCAGACGCTGAGCTGCTGCTTTCAGACATTTCTTCTTTTGTGCGTGTTATTAAACGCATCTACATATCATCATGCTGCAATATCATAAATATTGTGACATGATAAATATTTATCATATAAATATAAACAATAATGCTGCCTTATCATTAACAACTGATTGAATGCAGCACAGCCACACGCGTGGTTTACCTGTGTGTTTGACGTCTGTAAGGTTCAGGCTGGTTGGAGAGACGTCTGTCCTCTGTCCGTTTGGCCCGTGAGGAGACGGTGGCCGTGCTGGAGGAGGTCGTCATGCTCACCTTCCAGCAGTGCGTGTACTACATCACCAAGGTGAGACGCTTTCCTTTTCCGACAAAAAAGAAAAGCAGTATTTTATCAAAAACTTCAGTCTGCAAAGCTACTAATTACAGCTGTGAGATGAATGCAGCAAATTAAAAAGTCTAAGTTTTACTTGTGAAGTAACCATGCTTCAGATTTGACTAAACGTTCTTGGATCTCTGCAGTTATTTAGAGAAGGAGAAGCGTATTATAGTTTCGCCACAGTATTCAGTCCTGTTCATTTTCACCACACCCAGCACATGGAATTGTGCCGGGAAAGTTTCACACAAATTTCCAGTGAAGTTTGGGTTTGTGTCAAAACCCGTCCAGACTGAACTGTTTGAACACTGAACCTCAGTGAAAGTTCACGCATGAAGGCCCAAGCCTGACCTTTTGACCTGGATGCTCCGGAGTAAAGCAGAGATACCGTAGTGAACCAGCCCACATTTATACCAATTTGAGCCATTGTGTCACCATCAGAAGTACCAGCTGATTTTTTTTTTTTTTTTTNTTTTTTTTTTTTTTTTGTAACAGCGTATGTAGATCAGTGCTGCAGGTTGGAACTTTGTCCTGATGCATCTTCAGTATCAGTTTCCAGGCAGGAAGGAAGTCAACAATATGACACGTTTCCAGTCTCTGAGGAGGAAACTGTCGACAAGTTTGCTGTCCTGCAGGTTTGAGACGAACTCTGGAGGATGTGGTTCTCAAACTGCTTGACTTCAGACGGCCTTCATCTCTCTCTCAGCCAGTCTGCCTGATGAGCCAAATGACTTCCAGATGTTCTGTTACTAAATCCATAAATCATCCAGAAATATAACAACAGTGTTCATTTCAGTATCAAGCACAGAGTCGACGTTGAACGGACTTATTTGACAGTCACCTGAATCCTCCCGTAATGCCGTTTTCTCACAATCATTTGTGCTTTTGTGGCTTTTGCGGACTTACCAGTTACTCCAGGCATGTTGTCATTCATCATACCTGTCAGCAAACAGCAGGCACGGATCCATATCCTTCCCAGACTGACGGCAAATGGGATAAAATTTGTGAGGAATGTGCTGAAGCCGTGGATGTTGGGTTAACGTGTAACGTTCTCAGGCCTGATGATTTACTTCAGCGTCAGCAGACGTATTAAAGCCTGTTGATTTTGCTGAGATTTAATGTCTGATCCAAGGTTACACGAAGGAACTTTACTTTCGCAGTTTGAGGCTGGAAACCAGGCAGACGAGGAAAAAAAATCAAGGAGTTTCATCCAATTTCTCACGGAAAATGACACTGTCTGTTCCATATTCAGAGCAAATTAGCACAGAAATAAAATTAGACTCCACAGATTCAGTCAAACTCCCGTAACTTAACGTGTTTCTCAGATCTGTGTTTATTTTTGGGGCTCAAAAGGCTTCTTCACTTCTAACTGTAGCGGGAACAGATAGCGGCGTTTATTCCTGGTGGTGGTCGCGGCCATTGCTGGAACGTTCTGCCCACTGCAGTAAAGCTTTCCACCAAGCGGCGCAGGTTCCATTCTAGCTCACAAAGCTAATTTTGCACCATTTGGAGCATTTCAACCAAAAATAAATTGGTTCAGAAAAATGTTCACAAAATGTTGGTTGGCGTTTGGAAGCAGAAAGCAGCAGAAGAAGTGGAAGTTAGTTTTCTCATGTAATGCTGTTGTACTGAAGGACTTTTCATAGGATGGTAAAAGCTTGAAGGTAAACATGTCCACCATCCTGCCTGTTTCCACTGATCTACTTCCACTGTTACAAAAAAAATAAAAAATAAAATAAAAAATCAGCTGTTACTTCTGATGGTGACACAATGGCTCAATGTGGTGTAAATGTGGGCTGGTTCACTACATGGCACCTGGTTTCCATGGATACCAAACAATAGTCAAGACCCACAACTTTTTTTGTTTTAACTTTTTTGGTGGAAAAAGAAGAAAAAGAACTATGAGAAGCTAGCATAGCTGAGTCCAGTTCTCTCTGGACTCAAACACATCCACGCCGGTGGCCTGATGTCAAGTAACGAGCAGACTAATGCTGCCTGAACCATCCTGCTCAGGGAAGACTCCAACAGTTTGATAACTGGAACTTTACCGTTCTAGGCCAGGGCTACTCAAATACAAATCTTAAAAGTTCACAAAGAAAACTTTCAATACGACAAAGGTCCGTTTATTAAAGTCAGTCAAGTCAGGGTCAGACTGGGATCCTAATTTCTACCGGGAATTTAAGGTGTCGATCGGGGCTGAAACCAGCTGCTGTCAGCTCTCTGTGAGCCCAACGTCGTGTCAACCCATCATTGTCACGGAGATGACGGGATGCTGAATGTGATTGGACCAAACCAAAGCAGATTAGACATTCTCACACAGCCAGCGGAGCAGTCGGACATTCGGTTTCACTTTCTCCGCAACAGAGAAAGCGGAGAATTTTGACTCGTTGCGTCGCAGCGATGTGTCACAGATAATACACATAATACATATGAAAATTATTATTATTGCTCAGAGTCCGGAGACAGTTGTGGTTCGATCAGATCCGGACCGGCCTCTGGACTTTGAGGATGACTGTTCTAGACAAATGGCGCCATCGGTGGGCAGTTATTCCCACGTGTTTGCTTGTGGTCAGACCGTGTTTATTTGTGCATTACAGTGAATCCACAATGACAGACGGAAACGCTGCATACAAGCTTTATATTTCTGCCTCTGGGATAACGTGTCATGGATAATGTGTCATGGATAACATGTGACATGGATGCATGTGGTCATCCTGGATCTCGGAATGTCTAATAAATCCTTTCTGGTTCGTTTCACTGAGCGACATTTTCCGAGCAGAAAGAGCGGAAGATTCTTTGTCTCGTGTTCGTCCCTTTATGTTGTCTGGTCATGGAGCTGCTGTGTGTGTGTGTGTGTGTGTGTGTTCTGCTGCTCACACTCAGCCTGCAGGCTTCACTGTACATGTAAAACGATCCACTCAGGGTGGATTCCTCCACTCAGCACTCTCGTTGCTGGGCCACACCAAGCCCACGAGCCATGCTCAGAGTTTTAGGAATGTGGACCTACGCTGGCTCTGGTCACGGACATTTGGTGGGAGTATGAGCAGGACTGCAGGGGAGGGGAGATGTCTGTGTACAATTAGCCTGAACAAAGCTGTCGTTGTGCTGGTCAGCTCTGAGGAGCAGCAGGGACGTTTGGCTGGAACGGCGGAAATGTGGGAAACTCTTTATACCCTTTATTCCTCTGATGTCATATCAACTACACGTATGTAACAGTGACAGACATGTCACATGACATGAGTGGTCTGACATTACAGGGTCACATGATGTACTTTACCACAGTGATCAGAACATCCACTGCAGAAAGTTAAAGGACAATAACATAGATCTGGCATGTTTAAACCCAATACAGCCTGCACATGCATCAAGTTACTGAGAACCAGTTTCCAAAATATAAAACTACTTTATACCACTGTTTTAGTTTTCCTGTTATTTTGCCAAATCCTCTAATCTTTCATAATCAAACGTTCAGGTGATACACTAACCTTAAAATTCAATGTTTCACCTGCTAACACACATCTGAATGGAGAAGGGACGGTCATTTTTAATTTCTCAGCAACAGCATCTTCTCCTGAGACTATATTTCCTGCAGAAACAGACATTAAATTACCTATTTCAAGCAAGTTTCAACTCTCTACAAGTTCATTTTTATGTCGTGCTAGAATGAACTTAAACCAGTAACAGTCTGGAAGGTAGAAAAAAACAATTCAAATATTTACCACTCCAGTAGTATGTTTGGGAAAATGGTTGGCAGTAATATACAGTAATGTGTGTGCAGGTTATATTTATTGGGCTCAAACCTGAAAAACTACCGGTATGATCCTTTAACTTTTCCACAGGAAATGTAAGCAATCACTTCTTCCACACAGATGGCACAGGCACATGCTGCTTCTGTCTTATCAGGTCCTGTACCCCGTCCTGCCCGGCCTGCTGGACTGTAACCCGCTCAGGGGGGGTCCTGATGTAGAGGTCAGAGGTCAGCGTGTTGGCGTTCTGGCTGGCGGCGGGCTGCAGGTCGGCGGTGAGACAGAGCAGGTGGTGGAGGTCCTGACGGAGGCATGGCGACTGTTTGTGAACTGTCAGCTCCACCCAGAGGTTTCCTCTCAGCTCCTCGCCTTCCTGTTCTACTTCATCAACGCATCGCTCATCAATGCACTCATGGACAGAGGTACCTCATTACGTACATGCAGTACATTACATACACATACATACATATATACATACACATACATACATGCAGTACATTATATATCATACATACACATACATACATAGATACACATACATACATGCAGTACATTACATACTGTACATACACATATACACACACACATATATATACAGTACATTACATACCATACATACTTCTTCTTCTGATGAACTTCTGGCAGGCTGTACGCTGCGTAGCATAATGCAGTCCTCCACTAACCGGCCCTCTGATGATGTAGGCCAAGGCCAGCTAGAAGGCCCTGGTGTGTAAAAGAATACGCCCAACATGGCAAACTCGAAATCTGATTGGTTAAAGAATATGACAATCAACCATATCGTCCCATTTGCTTGAATAGCAGAGGAGATTCACTGGAGATTCTGAAGGCCTAAGGCTAGATTTTTTTACCCGGAGACAGCACAGGGGGAAAATCTGATTGGATAAAAGCTCTAATTTCTATGAGCTGCACTGGAAGCAGTGAAACTGAGGGAGAGAGTAGTAATGAAATGATGTTAATAACAAAACTGATGGGAATGAACTTGTAAAATACATTATAGCATTATGAAAATATAGTTTTCTGATTCTGACAATCTCTAGGTCAGCAGAGAAGGCCTTGTTGGCCCTGATGGCCCACTACATACATACATACATACATACATACATACATACATACATATATATATCTATATATATATAGATATATATATACACATACATGTACATGCATGTTTACATATATACAGAACATAACATACAATAGATTATAGATAGCTTATACTGTATGTGATAAGTATTTGGTGAAGCTTTGCTGTGAACTGCGATTGTGCTGCCCTCTAGTGGCCATTAATAGTTATGTAATGTCATTCGCTAAAAGTAAAATGAAATGTAATAAAATGGATTTTCACTTTGCTTGGACACAGACAGAAATGTATCTTATATATGTGTCTTCCAAAATGACTTCTGGACATCTGGAAGTCATTTTCATTGCAAGAGTGCAAGAATTCCCAGTTATTATTTAGTCACTCAACACACACTGAGAAGAGAAATTAATTTCGTCACATTTTTATTGTAAAACTAAAACCAGATGAGCTCAGTGACTGAACAAATTATTGCATTCAAAGATTTTTTTTTTTTTTTTAAAAAGGTTCTGATCCGGGTTTTTACCAGCGGTCCAGAGCCGTTCTCCTGAGGGCAAATCTGGATCTGATCCTCGACTGGAGCCACACAGCTGGACTGGGAGAGCTGTTTCTGGAGCACACACACACTCTGTCATCAGCCATCAACCTGCTGGCCATGCCTAGAAAGACCTTGTTACAGGTAAACACACACACACACACACACACACACACACACACACAGATTAATCTGACAATCAGCAGAGATATTAGAGGATGTAACGACATGAAAATAAAATGGCTTTTCTGCCATGTTCTCTGTGTGAGATGGATTATTATTATTATTATTATGAAAACTTTCTCTGCTTAGAAGCTTGTTTACATTATGATGTCATCTAACACGACGTCGGCACAAAGTTCTGCCTGGAAGATGAAGGCGGAGTTAAATCACCATTCCTCTGATTCACGATGAAGCTGTGTAGAGATGCTGCTTTAGATGCATCACGTCTCTCACTTGAGAAAAACTGTGCCTGTTTGTGTGTGGGTGCCTGCGTGTGTGTGCATGTGCTTGCAGACTCCCTGGGCATCCCTGCGAGACAAGTATCCGGCTCTGAGTCCTGCTCAGCTGCACCACCTGCTGAGTCATTACAGCCCGGCGTCTCCTTGCCAACGCATGTGGTCTCCATGTGCGGAGGAACATGCTGCCGCACACGAAACCAGTGAGATCTCAACATCCTCACATGACATGTTTTCCTGCCTGAGTTTATAAATCCAATCATTCCATGTTAATCTGCAGTACTCCATTTTACTGCCATCTCTGGTGTGGTTATGGTGACTTGTGGTGATTTCTTGACTGTGGATTGAGCTGAATTCGTTCCTCAGATGAGATCTTGGTGAGTTTTGACACCCACCAGCCTCTGGTGCTGCCAGACAGCAGCTTCATGCTGGGGGGCGCAGCAGCAGACTCAGGCCTGAGGGACGAGCTGGACAGGCTGAAAGAGCTGTTTTCCTCCATCTCCCACTCAAGGTCCACAGAGGACTCAGTCAGCATGTTAGGAAACGTGAGTAACACAGACTTCTGCTAAAATATATCAGCATCAGCACCAACATGGAGTTTATGTAATTAAGTACATCAGCAATAAATCTGATCTTTCTGCAGGTGAGATTAGTTTTTTGTTGGTGGGATAGAGAGAGTCGTGGATTCTTGGATGCAGCTCTGTCTTTTTTGAGGTTATAGTTAATGCTCATGTGGTTGAAAAGACAGAGACGAACCACCGGTGACCATGCACCCACAGGATCTCTGAACACTGATGTCTGCTAACTTTAAACCTTTCCTTCATTCATGGCTTCCTGACTGCAAAGTTTTCTCGTTAACTACGCTGATGCACTAACGGCTTTTACCTGTGTTGTTTTCATTAAGGTTCCTACGGCGACTAAACTGATTAAGATGGACTTCCTTCTAAAAGCTGGTCTGGAAACTTTGGAGTCATCATCAGCTGAGGTGGTCTTACCTCAGGCTGCTGGCCAGACCCCCTTAACCTCTTCCGCCTTACCTGCATCACCTCCATCATCTCCATCACTCTTTTCTCCTTCCTTCACCCACCACCTGGGTGGGTTCAGCTCTGGCGGCGTCCTCCCTCTGCAACAAAAGCTGCAACATCTGGAGCTGCAGCCTGAGACAGAAACCAGCAGGACCCAGAGCAGGGATCTGGAGCCCTCCTGCCTCCTGACTCCACCCAGCACCCCTCACAGCATGGATCCTGCAGGTTTGCTGAGGGCAGAGGAAGTCAACAGTGAGACGCACTCCTGGTCCCGTGCTGACGATGACCATGATGAAGGTAAAAATGTGTTCAAATTAAACTCGTCTTCAAAAAATGACCACAGAGCTGCATCCACGAATCCATCTTGACTCGACTTCCTGCTTGTCCTCTCAGGCGGATTCGTCTCTGAGTGTCTGGCTGCACTGCAGACAGACTGCACACATATCAATGAAACTGTGGAGCGAAAAGAGGAAGAGGAGGAGGATGGCAGTAAAGATGAAGAGGTTTTTATTCTGGAGCTGCAGCGTGGAGAACAAGGACTCGGTCTCGCTCTGGTTGACACAAGAGTGAGTGACAGATATGATCCTCAGTTTTTCCCCAAAAAGCTTCATCACGTACACGACTTTTAAGATCGATTTCATCTTATAACAATGAAAATGCAGACTTGATGAATCTTTAGAAAGTTTTTGCAAAGTGTTTGGCGGCGGACAGATGGATAAATGACTCCAGTCTGTTGCTCAGCAGGTTTATCTTTGTCTGGAATCTGATTAAGGCTGAAACATTAGTAGGACATATACGCTGACAGAATTAATTTATACATCGATTCTGCGGCTCACAGAACATACATGACGTGTTGTATTATCAGAGTATTTCTCCAGTTTTTCATGTTTTAATTAAGAAAACTGAAGGAAAAGAAACAAAAGCAAAAAGAAGAAATTAAAGATTTTGGAAAAGAGAAATGTGAGAACAAGAAAGGATAGAAGGAAAGAAAGAAGGTAATCAATCCAAAAGTGAACACATAGAAGGAGGAATAAAAATAAGGAAATCATTCTGAAAAGAAAGAATGGCAGAAGTAAGAAAGGATAAAGGAAGGAAGGAGGGACAGAAGGACGTACAAGTGAAGAACAAAGGACATGGAAGAATGGTAGATAGATGGAAGCATAATTAAAACCACACAAACAACAAGCAAATGTTAATTTGATATTGCATAACCTCAGCGAGTTCCTGCGTTTTTCCATCTTCCAAGGACGTTTCCAGCAGAATGAAAGGAATCTTCATCCGGACACTGGTTCCAGACTCTCCTGCAGCCCAAAGCAAGAAGCTGCTGCCAGGAGACCAGATCCTGGCTGTGAACGGAGTCAGTCTGCTGGGATTAGATTACCACAGGTAAGAATAAATACAGATTACCACAAGTAAGAATAAATACAGATTACCACAAGTAAGAATAAATACAGATTACCAAGGTAAGAATAAATACAGATTACCACAGGTAAGAATATATACAGATTACCACAGGTAAGAATAAATACAGATTAGCGCAGGCAAGAATAAATACAGATTAGCACAGGTAAAAATACATACAGATTACCACAGGTAAGAATAAATACAGATTAGCGCAGGTAAGAATAAATACAGATTAGCACAGGTAAGAATACATACAGATTAGCACAGATAAGAAGAAATACAGTTTACCGCAGGTAAGAATAAATACAGATTAGCACAGGTAAGAATACATACAGATTACCACAGGTAAGAATAAATGCAGATTAGCGCAGGTAAGAATTAATACAGATTAGCACAGGTAAGAATAAATACAGATTACCACAAGTAAGAATAA